>CANSNZ010000464.1:0-309146 GCA_947646795.1 Beta lomatogona | reverse complement strand
GGGACGATCACAAAGCTAAAACCTTTGTTATTTATTTATGTTTGATTAAGCCAAACTAAAACAGTTTGACAACAAAGAAATGACAATAAGTCAATTTGATACACATTTGTAAAATTGTAGTTAAAAAACCACACGTAACTTAGACTTTATCCATTTTTTGTTACTAGTCTAGCAAAATTTAATTAAACATGATGGTGAAAGCTAAACATACGATTGATAGTCATTTGAAAAGAACATTACTCATGCAAGAGATTAAAGGAGTCATTTGAAAAGAACAGTACTCATGCCAAAAGTTCTTTTTTTTAATTTAATAGAAGTTAACGACAAACTTGACGGAAGTTTGGTTAGAGTACATAAACCGCTACTTCTTTATATAACTATGGTACCTAAACCGCAACTTTTGCTAAAGTTTAGTACCCAACTATGTATTTAACTCGAAAAAAATATCAGTATGCAATCTTGTTAGATATGTCTCAATATATATTATTATACTATAAATTTTTTTATAATTTTTGCTTAATGATAATTAGAATGGTTCGATTTAGAGTTCCTTACAAAAAAAAAATTATTTCAGAGTATTATATTGGCAAACATGCCTAAAAGAGAAAGTCAACTTAAAAAAGGAGGGAGTAGCTAAGAACATTTTATATCATAAAAAACCATAAAAAACCCAATGACCTTTAGGTCCGACTGGTATAATTTCCTATCTCGCATGGAAGGCTAGGGTCAAATCTTTGGTGGAAGCAAAATTTCAATATTGTTGGGGAGGGAGGGGGTTTGGGGCATGTTGGGCCTGCAGGTGATTGACCTGTACGAGGCGGACCAAAAGAATTCATCTTAACGCGGGCCTAGAAAGGGGGCAAAAAAAAAATTCTACCATCAAAAGTCAAAACCTTAATATCTCTATTATATATGGGAACTCTGAGGACTTTGGTGTCGGAACACAGCTTCCCTAAAATACCCTTTATGTTTTTGTGCTTTAGGATAACTTATGAGGGCAAAAAAGTCATAGAACTTTAAAAAAAAAAGAGATGCAATGTAACTAAAATTTCAAGCCCAAAAAAGCTACCAAATTTTTTTTTAGTTAAAGTAAGCTTATATTTTTGAAAAAAAAGGAAACTGTTGAATATTACCGTGATGTTCGCGCACGCATTGCGTGCAAAAAATCTTAGTGCTAATAGTTCTAGCGCCAAAGGGTAACCAGGAAGCCAAAATATACGAGTCTACTGTAATAATAATACATAAAGATTTGGATTTAGTCAAGAAGTCTTTAAAATAAACTGAGGCTATTGACAAATTCAACTTTTTTCTTGTTACATCCTATCTCTAAGACTCTCTAAGTCGTTGAATTAGTACAGTGCGATTGGCATCATCAACTTCATTATTGTAAGTATGTAATTTTGAATGACCATATACATATACTTTTATAACAATTGATAGTTATTGTCTGCTAACATGCTTTGATTATAGTAATATATATATTGAAATGTAATTGGAGAAGTTTCACAGAACCATGATCAACATAATTCAAAACGAAATCACACACAGTAATATTTGCACCTGATTTTTTTTCATTTTTTTCTCATTTCTCAAACACAGAAATCAGTGAAAGTAAATTACAGACAATCAATTAAACTATGAAACACCAACAGATCTAGATATACACCAGATCTGCAGATGCTATGGACATTTATTCAGTTCATACGACACTTTTTTGTTCTCTCATATTTGACAGAAAAGAAACCACACATATCAGTTCATAATACATAAGACTGATGCTCGTCTTTAATCACAGGTGCATGGGTCGCAGCTGCAGTCATCTCCACAGCCGCACTCAGCCTTTGCGTACATCCTAGAGGAGAAGGAAGAAGTTAACAGCCGACAGTCAAGCTCAGACACCACATTAAAGCAAGACCAGCAATAAGAGTTTCAGACCAGCAATAAAACTATAAAAGTTTCAGACCAGCATCATTCTCAACTCTAAATCACATTTTCTATAAGAGACCAGAATATTTATCAGCAATCATATTTATTCAAGTTTCATTCTTCCTAAGCAACCTATTCATTTGAACAAGAATCAAGTGGGAGCTCCTGATGGTCCGATTCTCATCAACCCAAAGTTTGGGGTATTGTGGTGGTTTTCTTCTGGGTAAGAATCTCAGTTAAAAGTATATGTTTGACGTTTTTCATTGGGCTCTGTCTTCAGTGACCTTCTAATTTGCAAATCACAAAATCTCATTTAAACATCATTAGTTGCTGGGATCGACAAGTCAAAGTGCGCTGGTAATGGAAGAGGGGTGATACAAACATCTCTGAGAGGCCTTTATAAGTAGTTTCCTGCATGTGCAAAGGTCCTCTCGGTAATGGACATACAGGAGAGCAATTTTGTCAAGGGTGCATCGACTTTAAGCAAAATATACAGAAGCATAAATATCAGTCAATCTATAATGGAAGAATACAAATCGATACATTACAGACAGAAGCGTGAGCTTTACAAATTCCAATCATCAAGAAGGAAATATAATTATATACCTGTTACAGTTGCAGTCGTCACCGCAGTTGCAGTTGTCGCCACAGCCACAGGTCCTTGGGGCCATCTTCTTTTTCAGAGAATGCAAATAACGCTTGGGAAGAAAGGATATTGAAGAGGAGGTTGATTTTTAATGTAGTTGGGATGAACCAGAATAGATGAAAAACGACCCCTTTATATAGAACTTCTCTAGGCACTTAGAAAGCATCTCAAACATACACGTTTGATATCTTGGCCATTCACCATGTCAACTCACAACAGTACCCCCACAAATATGTCAGCAATAAGATATGAAAGCAAAAGCTTTGCAATACAAGTATAAAAAGAGTGGTGGAGGATAAGCATCGCCGGCTGAAAGTTACATAAAAGACTTTTAACTTTCGTATTATATGTTTTTTTTTTTTTTTTGACGGGAACTTTCGTATTATATGTTACTTCTTGTGAGATAGATCAAATGAGAGCCACTTATTATGACTGAATCTTTTACTCACTATCAAACATTATATTCCTCATTTAAAAAGAAGAATATGTCTTTAGTGCTGCAACTTGCAAGACAATAATTTTTAACCACAGTTCTAATTCGACTTCTTTTTCCATCAGATCAAAAGTGAGGAAGTGGGGTTGGGGGAATCATTACATAGTGCTTTTGGAAGCACCATGCACATGGTTCCTTCCAGTGAATTTGCACTTTACTTAAACTGATCACAAACACGCGTTTTTTGATACTCGCAACGTTGAGATGTGCTCAAGGACCAAGAAGAGGAGAGAGATAAAAAAGAACTTGTATGTGCTAGGAGACAGAGAGAGAATATATTCGCAAATATGTCAATGTTGCTAATGGAGAAACTTCCTAATATGAAAAATGTTGCAAGTATTAGAAAATAAAAGAAAGTATATAACATGTTCATTTTTAGTAAATATTTAATCATAATAATTTCAAAACGGAGCATATTCATCTGAAGCACTGTATACAGTTTACGGATGCTTCTACATGTAGTATACTAGTATACAATATACGGGGTGGGGGGAGCCATTCACCAGTTTTTTTCCCATTGTTCTTGTGTAAAGCATATGATCGTATAATTGCATATGTTCATAAGCTTCTAATTTCGTCAAAGCCGTTCAAATTTATTCCTCTTCTTACCTCTTCTTTTTTTCACTAAGATGTGTAATTAAATGATTTCAGTTATGAAGCCAATATAGGAGGATGAAACTGAACCATTGACTCTGACTACAACTTCTTTAGAAAAGAGTATACATCCAGATATCTTCAAATCTATTTCTGTCATAATATCTTATTTAAGCTTATCCTACAAAATGAGATGGACAAAACTTCAGAAAATGAATACTAAATGATGTTCGTTTCAAAAGCTAATGAAAGTCAAAGTTAAATAATTCACCAAATTTGCAATAAATCTTTTGCAAGTTGACATTAAATATTATATAGAATTAAGCATCATAGATAAAAAGAACGACTTATTCTAAACGACTTCCCTCTTAGTGGAATCACATAATGACAATTGGCTTCGATCACAAGGCAACACAATTTGAACAATTTGAACATAAAGTATGTGATTCCACATAATTTTCTATCTTCAACAATTCTAAAGAAGCATAATAAAGTAATGCATTGCTTTTGGTATTGACATTCATTTGAAAAAAGCTCATCAGTTCTTAGAAAGGGCAGCCAATCATAATCTTTCACTATATCCAACTTAATCTAAGAAACATTACTGGATTATATGAAGACTCTAATCATCGTATTCTAAATATTTTCTTCCTTCCACACCTTGGATAACTCCATTAAGGAATAGCTAATCTACCGATATATTATCTAGTCTCAGTCTAGCAGGTTCTCCACCACTGACAAGCAGTTTCAAACCAGTTTTTAGATCGGGCATCCCCTCCTCTAAAATCGCACAAACTGGGTAGATAGGGATACCACAAACCCTTCTCTGTAGCTCTTCCAAAACACATTCAGCCCCTGCCTCATCAATTTTATTTGCAACTACTAAAGAAGGACGGTCCGATAAACCTTCTTGATAATGCTCCAACTCTAAAACCAAATCTCTGAGTTGCTCCCATGGTGGAATCCCTTTGCGGCCATCAAGTGCAGCAGCCAGATCTACCACATATGCTAGGATTTTTGTCCTTTCTATGTGCCGCAAGAAAGCATGACCAAGACCACGATTCTCATGAGCACCTTTAATGAGTCCTGGGATATCAGCCACTGATATTGAAAGTTCGTCATACTTTAACTTTCCTATATTTGGTCTCAAGGTAGTAAAGGCATAATGACCTACAGCAGGTTTAGCCCTGGATATAGCACCCAGAAGAGTGCTTTTGCCAGCATTTGGCATTCCCACAAGGCCCACATCAGCAATACTCTTGAGCTCCAATATCAGACTAGCCTGTGATCCAGGCAAACCAATTCTTATGTTAGGTGGGTTATCATCATCAGACCTTTCCAGGCTATCATTCCTCTCAAAACCGTGATTTATATTTTTGAAGTTCTTTACACTCCGTCTCCCAGATGACACACTGCCTAAACCACCTTCTCCCCCATGAGCAACAACTAATTGCTGCCCCTCTTCAGTTAATTCAGCAACGTTATATTGTATTTCTTCCACATCTTCTAGAAACTCTTCAGGAATACTACTATCAGTTTCCAGACCACTATCGTCGGCCGATAAGCTTTCGCAATCATTTGTATCATCATACTGGGACAAAAATGCTTTCTCACTATATGTTTGTTTACCATGTGTACGAGAAAGTGGAGAACAAGTTTGAATCGATGATGCAGTAGAGTAAGGCCTGATATAAGCTGAACTCTCAGCAGTATTATTAGTAGAAGAAGATAAGAAATGTGCACCATTCTCCACCAGATCCCTTTCTGATTCCCGCAAACTAGAAGATAAAAATTGATCAGATGAGAGGAGATCAGAAGTGACAGTACCTGGAACATCCCAAGGATGAGTGCCAGAAAACGGTTTTTCCACTGTTGAAAAGATCTCACCCTCCACCAGATGGATAACAGTACCAACAGGTACTTGCAAAACCTGCAGCACAAACTACAAGACTTGAGCAATCAATCAACCACAAAAAAACATACAGATACTAGTAAACCGAAATGACCCTGAACAAATAGATCAAGAACATATAAAGCTCAGATATCATAACCTTATCTTCTCCACGGCTACCGATCTTATTCTTTGAGGCTCCATGCCCTCCCCTTCCTCCATTCTACTATCCCATAATGGTATTAATCAAAAGTGTATCAATCAAACTAACAACATTTTCCAGTTAAAATGTTCAAAGACCCAAAATACAGCATATAGCAAATACATACAATGTGATGCTGCAGACCACGGAAGTCCCAAACTGCAGAGGTGCACTGTAGAATCACATCACCACCTCTTCCACCATTTCCACCTGTAAAGTTGGGGATAAAAAAGACTGGTAATCTGGTATCAATCAAAATCAAATCAAATAATCCCATGATCATCACCAAGCACAGTCACCACAAATTCAGAATTCAAGTTAGTGAAATACCCACCATCAGGCTTGCCGTAGCGATCAGTACGACTACGACGCAGGCTGGCATTTCCACTTCCACCTTCACCTCCCTTAACATGCAACCTAAACCGGTCTATCATTCTCCTCTCCTGAAAACAATTAGCAAGCCTAATTTAATTATAGGCCAAACAAAACAAGAAGATGAAAGCCTCTTTCTTTGCACTTAAGCACATAATGAAATAGCTAAGGGGATAAGTTACAAACCTGCAGAGGAGTAGCCTTTCCAGGAGCATTAGAATACGAAGAATATGACAAAAGAAGCCTCGGGGAAGTCAAAAGTTTTCTTAAAGATTCTGCTTGGTGAAGGTACTTTGCTTTGCATAACGATGTCCTTGCTGCTAACATTTTCGTCTTCACTCTTCCTGAATCAACAAACTACATAAAATATGCCACGTATCAATCTTCTCTATTCAGAGCTTTTTAGTAGTTTGCTTGACACAGAAAGCATAAGCAGAACCTGCAATATGACAATCACTAATACTCTAAGTCAATATGGTTACTAAATCCCTGCCATTACCCCCTAACTCTTCACTGTGTCTTTACCCTGGTGTCAGACACGCTACACTAGATAGGTATGAAACCCATTTCCAACACTTCTGTTTTTCTCTGTGCCACACAACATTACTTCAAAGTTCAAAACACAGATTGGCAGAGGAAATAAGTGAAAAGAGAGAAGAGATGAAGCATGTGATTATCTATGCATAAAATATAATTTCAAACTAAAATTATTTTTGCGACCGCATGGCGTATAGATTACCAGCTTTCATCTGATTTTTATTCCTTTCCTCAAGGTTTCACGTGCTTTGGAATTCTAGTGCACGGTTCAAGGAAAGAGAACAACTAAAAGAAGCTTAATTATGTTCTAGGAGCTTATAGAGACTCAGTGAGAATCAAGTTCATATTTATGCTTTAAAATGATTAAAGTACTTCTAAGATTTGAGTAATGTGATGGAATGAGACCAATGTAGACCACTTCATTTCAAGTTGTCCATAAAAGTTATGATTTAGCTATTTCTAAGCCCTATAATTTAAAGTATCTCTTATAACATATGATTGTAAATTGTAATACCCCTAAAATTTGAAGTTTTTGATAGCAAAAGGTTCCTAAAAAATGATTTTCTACCAAAAAAAGTTGTTGAAATCTCATTTAATCTATTATAATTGTTGCTAAATTTAGTGGGAAGTTGTGGGCTAAAACCCAAGCTCTTTGTTCAAACTAAAATTTCCAATAATAACGCGATCAAGTCCCATAACAAAGAGAACTAAATCAATTATGGACCCTAATGACTAATACCATAACAAAATAGAAAGATGCATTTCATCGAACAGGTGGTACGCATGGATTAACATAACCAATATGGACAACAAAAATAGAACAAGTAAAATGAAACCCAAAATCCAACTCGCTAATATGTAGAACTCCTATGAATACAAACATTACAGCAACGACTGCATAGAAAAAAGAAGCTAAAGAATGTACAAAGAACGTTCAGAAATTCAAATGAAGGGGAAAGGGGGAAGTGAAGATTAGAGAAAGTGTTTACTAACTTCAAGATGGGAAGAGATAACGTTTTGCGTCGTGGTGAACGACTTCTTCGTTACCGGCGACAACTGATGTGGTCGACTGGTCGGGAGTCGGGACAGACGGACCGCAAGAGCTGAGGGAACAGGGAAATGATTAATGAACAGTTATTTGGCCGAAAAAAGTAAGTTAAAAAATTCATCTATTAATATAATCTTTATGATAATAACACTAAAATAGTGGTTAAGATTTTAATATATGTACTTGAGGCCGTAGATCAAATCCTATACTACGCAATTTCTAATTTTTTTTTATTGTGCATGGATTAGGTGCGCCAAGTGGCACGCTTTCTTTATTTATGCACGTTTTTTAATATATTTGTATAGATAGATAACATTCACATAATAGATTGACTTGTGTATTATTGCGAGGGTGCAACACGTCGGTATGATGAGGAAGGTGCGCACGATGAACATCAAACACTAAGGCTATGTTCAGTTCACCTTATTTTTGCTTATTTCAGATTAGATCAGACCAGATCATATCAGATCAGACCAGAAAAAATAAGTTCAGATAAGATCGGATCAGAAAAAATAAGTTCAGATCAGATAAATTCATATCATATCAGATCAGATCAGATAAGTTCATAACAGATCAGATAAGTTCAGATTATGCTTATATTTAATAACTTATTATTATTATTATCATCATGATTATTATGATTATTAGTATTACTAATGCTATTATTGTTATTGTAATAATTATTATTATTGTTGTTGTTGTTATTATTATTATTATTATTATTATTATTATTATTATTATTATTATTATTATTACTTTATACAATTACTATTACTATTAATATTACTATTTACTAGTACATTTGTTCAAAAAGATTATTATTATTGTCGTTATTGTACTTATTAATTATTAATATTGATAATTATTATTAATGTCGTTGCTATTATTATAAATGTCGTTGCTATTATTATAAATGTCATTGATATCACTATTTGAAGCTATTTGTGTTCAAGAAGAAGAATGTTCTTTTGGCATTTGTAAATGTTCTTTTTTATATTTATTCGAATTTGATATGTGATGTTCTTTTTGATGTTGTACATGTAACGAACATGACAATAGTATATGATGTTTATTTTTTAAAATAATTTTGGTAGAATAATATAAATTATATATTACTAGTTTATATAAAACATGAGTAGCATGGGATAACCTAATGGTGTTGTCATCACGTTCAAAATTTTCCCTACAAAGGATTTCGACTTATCTTTAAAAACAAAGTTTATATAGAACAAGACAATGATATAAGAAGAATATTTAACCATTTTGTTCAAGATCATATGATTATATATATTTATAGGTTTATTTATAATAAAAAAGAACAATTTGTTGATATAACAATGAACATGTTGTTAGTTAAATCCAAACATGTCATCAATATAAAAATAACAAATATCCTTTATTTTTAAAATGTGTTCTTTAAATGGATCTTGTATGTCTCTATCGATATATGTTCTTTTTTTAATATCATTATATGCTATTTTCATTACTACCTAAATTCTTATTATTAACGGACCTTAAACATGAGTGTTCTTTTATTTTTAATTTTTTTGGGCCCATTTCGGGAATCCCGTGGTAAGATGAATTTTCTGCAAGCCCTCGCACGAGGTCACTCACTCACCTAAAGACTCAACAAGCCCCCAACCCCCCCTCCCCCACCCGCAACAATATTGAAATATATGCTTTCACCAAGATTTGAACCTTGGTCTCCCATGTGGGAGGTAAGAAGCCATACCATTGGACCCAAGAGTCCTTAATCTTTTATTTTTAATTGTATGTTCATATACTAATGTGCTCTTTTTCAAAAAAAAAAACTAATTATGCTATAATAATAATAGTTATTATTATTATTATTATTATTATTATTATTATTATTATTATTATTATTGTTATTATTATTATTATGTTATTATTATTATTATTATTATTATTATTATTAGTATTATTGTTATTGTTGTTATTATTGTTATTATTATTATTATATTATTATTATTATAAAATTATTATTATATTATTATTATTATTACTATTGAAAGTTGTGCATAGTAATAAAATGATAGTAATAGTAATACTAGTAATGAAATACAAAGTAATAATATGTTTTTTAAAAGATAAGTTCGGATCGGTTCGGATCGGATCGGTTCGATCGAGTCGATCGATTGAATCGAAAAAAAATAAGTTAAGATCAGATCAGATCAGAAAAAATAAGTTCAAATCAGATAAGTTCAGATCAGAAAATTTCAGGTGAACTAAACATAGCCTAAGTTATGAATATAAATTGCTAGAGAATTTCTATGAAAGATTACTTATTAGACATTATACATTTATAAATATATTGACTTGTATGATTTTTGTTTACATTCTCCTTCTTCGTAAAGCTTTTCACGTGGAATATTATGATTTTGCTTACCATCTATCTATTTTGTCGTCAAGAAGTACCATATAATTTTGCACAATTAAAAAATAGTACTCCCTCCATCCAGTGGCGTATCCAGGAATTACGGGATGGGGGTACGAATGAGAAAAAATCAAATAAAACAAAATACAATACTTGAGTTGATTTACGACTAAAAAATCAAATCAAAATACAATGTCAATATCAATTAATGATTCAAAATACAACTAATTTAAAACTACGAAAATACATAAGTTTCAAATAAATAAAAATTACAAGTGCATCCGACGACCTTTCATAGATTGGAAGCGGTTAATTACATCATCATCACTAACTTGCAAAAAAAGATCTCTCTCAATATAAGTGACTAAACAATCATTCAAAAATTGATCCCCATATTATTTCGCAATTTGCTTTTCACGGTATTCATCGAAGAAAATACTCTTTCCACGCTTGCAGTTGCCACGGGAAGAATCAATACTAGTCTTAAAAGCAAGTAGACTAGCTTATATGTAGTATGCTTCTCGGTTTCAACAAGCTTCATAGAAAGCTCACCAAGATCTTTCAATTCGCGGAAGTTTTCATCTTTTCGCATGTCATCAACAAAAAGTTCAAGTTCAAAACGAAGAGTGACCAAATAATTGCTTGAGAAATCCTTTTCATAGAATTCGGCAAGTCTAACCAGCTTTTTCTCATCAAAAGAAGCAAAAGAGTTGAGCGGACTAAAACAAGCCATGCAAGTGAGTAACTCCATATTACCTCATTAAACCTATTGTTAAGCTCTTGAAGTTGTAAATCGATGACACATAGAAACATAACTCGAAAGCGATGGAGATTTGTAACCTTTGCAAAGAAACGTTTTGATCTACCACGGGGAACATAAGTATCATCCATACTAGGAACTTCAATGGCATGTTTAGCACAAAATGAGCACACACGATCCAAGAAATCTTCCCATTTTTCATCTCTCATCTTTTGCAATCTTTTCTTAGTCAAAGAAACAAGAGCTATGGCATTAACAATGTTTTGTTCTTTTCTTTGCAAAGCATTACTCAATACATCCGTATACCCAAAGATCTCTAACATCAAATGTGCCATGAAAATGAACTCAAATGACTCAAATGTGGCCATGATAGCTTGAGCTTTTCCACGATCTTCGTTATACATGGTATTGTTTCCAATAATCACAAGTACTTTTATGATTGTAGAATACAAAGTGGTGATGTTCAAAATAGTTTTATAATATGACCCCCAACGAGTTTCACCCGGCCTCCCTAAACCTCGTTCTTGGTTTAAACCTTGTCCACTCTCAATTTCTCCCAAATTTAATGCTTCCACAACTTCTTGAGCTTGAATTACTCGAAGCATTTCTCTACGCTTACAAGAAACTAGTTTATAAATTAGCAGAAATAAAAAAAAAAGAAGAAAAAAACTACCTCAATGACTCAATCAGTCATTCAGACTCGATCGATCATTCGACTCGGTCAGCATGATACAGGATACAGCGGTAGGGCTTCGCCTTCTTCCGCGACCGGAGTCGCGACGCCGTTCGGCCTCCGGGATCCGGCAAAGAGGCGACCCGCGTAAGCCGTTCGAGTTCCGGCCTCCGGCTCCGGCAAAGTGGCGACAAAAGGAAATAAATGCTCCGACAAATGCAATGTGGTGAAGAAAGAAAGAAAAGAGAGAAGAAAAAATATGAGGGAGAGGGAGTCAAAAAAAAAAAAGTAACGTTATACTACTGAATCTCATTAATGAGAGTACTGAAAGTCTTGACAGAGAAGACCAGAGGAGAGAGAAAGAAAGGGACGCATCAAAGCCATCAATTCACGCGTGAGAAAAAGCTGGTATTGGGCAGCGTTTTTTTTTTCTTTTTGCTTTTATTTCCATCATTTTTTTTTTTGGAATGGGGGTACAGCTGTACCCACTGTACCCCCAATAAATCCGCCACTGCCTCCATCCCAAAATATAGTTCATCTTTCCATTTTGGGTGTTCCAGAATATAGTTCTTGTTTCTATATTTAGTTCAACATTTTTCTGTAATTTGCCTAGAAAAACGGTATCCCCATCATTTATTTCTTTCTTAAAATTAGTTTTTTTGCTTTGTTTATTCAACTCAAGTGTTATAATTAAAGCTCTTTCACCAATTATTCTCCATTCCCTCTCCTAAAATCATCTTTTCCCATACAACATTTATTTAAATAAACAAAAAAACTTTACTATCCCTCTTAGATTCTACTCCCTCTGTTTTTTTTTATCATTCCCACTTTCATGTGCGCGTCTCCAATGCACCTCTTTGAACTTAAATATCTTTCATTATATATTAGTAAAAATTATAACGATTGAATATTAATAATGTACTAATTGAGACGAATCAAACAAGACCCTATATGACTATATTTTTTCTTATAAATTGAAAAAAAATGAAAAGATTCTCTCTAAGTATGAATAGTGCCAAAATTCCAAGTGAGAAAGATAAAAAAAAAACAGATTGAGTACTTACCATAATTCCCGTGAAAAAATAGAACAAGAACTATATTTTGGGACAGAGGGAGTAGCTCTTATCATCATAGCATATACTAGTTAAGTTTGTATTATTTTACTTATACCGGTGAAAATTCATATCAATAATACTTTAACCAA
Source organism: Beta lomatogona (assembly GCA_947646795.1). Classification (NCBI taxonomy): domain Eukaryota; kingdom Viridiplantae; phylum Streptophyta; class Magnoliopsida; order Caryophyllales; family Amaranthaceae; genus Beta; species Beta lomatogona. The sequence continues at coordinate 296,405 of CANSNZ010000464.1, read as the reverse complement.
TAATTTGTATACAAAATACATTAGCATTGCCTGCTTATCCTACTGGTTTCCTTGATAAGACAAGTATTCATCTTCACATATTCTTCCATAATGAAGTGCGTTGGTGGCAGCCCAAATGAGAAGGGAGGGGGTGGGGGAAGGGGGAGAGGGGTGGACAGGAAAAATTGGTTGATTTTTACTACATTTAACCAAAATTTCCTAAGTACAAGAGGGAAAGTTCGAGAGTAAATTACAGATGGTATTGCTAAACAAGAAAATCTCAATCTTAAGTTCTACCAGCACAAACCATGGCTTCTTCCTCTGCAACCTTGTAGAAAGAGCTCAGTTTGGTTATTGCAAGAGCTTCCCCAAACAGGGATGCTCTAGTGGATCTCGATATTCTGACTTCCACAAAGTCACCAACTTTAGGGGTTCGCTTGTTTGCATCTTGGCTATCTCTATCAGGCAGAGGCATCATTTTAAACGAAACTCTATGACCCTTGTCGCTCTTACCACTCAGCTCAGTTTCAGGAGCTCTTTTATTGGGGCCTTCAACCAACACGAGCTGCATTGTATCAATCTGAGAGTCATACCTTTGACCGGTACTCTCACGGAAGATCTCTATCATTTCTGTCAGTCTTCTTTGCTTGACATCTTCAGGGACATCATCGGTATAATTTCTATGGGCATGGGTTTTCTCCCTCATGCTATAGGCAAACATGTATGCCATATCATAGCCAACAGCTTTGATGAGGCTCAGCGTATCAGAGAATTCCTCCTCTGTTTCCCCACAAAAGCCTGCACAAAATTCCAAGCATGATTCATTCAGGAGATATATATATATAGACATGCCTGATTTACATTCCGTGTCCAGAAGTATGACGAGCAATTGCATTTGATTGCTGAAGAGAACTCACAAGACGAAGGTATGTAGAAGTAATACTTAAAACAGGAAGGAGAACTAACAATGCGAGGCATCCTAAAGAGAAGCAACAACCAATTACGTAATTACCTATCATTTTGGGTGAAAAGTAATAGCATTCATATGACATTACTGTTTAACAAATATAAGAACTTGTAGTCTTGTAGAATGTAGATTATGAAGGTTTTCAAAAAGGATGCACAGAGAAAGGAATATACAAGACACATGCGCGAAATCTGCAAACGCGCACAAATGATATACAGAGGAGTAGTTCTTACAAAAATTTACACAATTATAGCTATCCAAGTTGATCAGAGGTTACCAAAAAGAAAAAAAATGGCAATCCATAGCCTTTTTTTTTTTTTTTTTCCCACAACTAAAGTACTAAGATGCAAACTACAAATTGAATATATTTGCAAGCACAATAACCTTACCGCATATGAAATCACTTGTTAGTGCGACGTCTGGAATTATCTTGTGAATTTTCTCTACAAGATCCAAGTATGCCTCTCGCGTATAGCCCCGTCGCATTCTCTGAAGCACTTCACTGTTTCCAGATTGTGCAGGTAAATGAATGCATTTGCAGATATTATGTCTATCTCGCATAAGATACAGCAAATCATCAGGATAATCTTTGGGGTGTGGGGATGTGAATCTGAACCGCATCTCAGGGAACTCAGTGGAAAGCCTATCCAATAGGTCAGCAAAGCGCCGGCCTGTTGATTTCACCTTGCACATACTAGAAAAGCCTTCACTAAGTTTCCAATTGGTTCCAGGATCAACACCCTCTTCAACCCCAGATGCATCATTATAGCTATTTACATTTTGCCCCAGAAGAGTTACTTCTTTGACCCCTTCTTTTGAAAGCTCTTCCACCTCTCTAACAATCGAATCCACAGGACGTGAACGTTCCCTGCCTCTTGTGAATGGAACAATGCAGAATGAGCACATGTTATTGCAACCTCTCATAACAGAGACAAAAGCAGTGATTGAATTCTGTGATATTCTAACTGGACTTATGTCAGCATAAGTTTCTTCAAGAGATAGAAGAGTGTTTATCCCTTTTTGACCATAATCTACCTCCTCAAGTAACCGCGGCAGGTCTCTATAAGCATCAGGTCCACAGACAACGTCCACCATCTTATCCGAATCTAATATCTTATCCTTTAACCTCTCAGCCATACATCCTAAAACCACAACTTTAGGAGGGCGGGCAGACTGTGACCTTCCTTGGGTAACATTGATTTTCCAATTCCTCTTCAGAAACCAAAAGTAGTTTAGACGTTGCCATACTTTCTGTTCTGCATTATCCCTAATAGCACAAGTATTGATAAAAATGACCTCTGCACTCTCGGGATCCTCAACCATATCAGTATAACCAGCTTTCTTCATGATCGCCAATACAATTTCCATGTCATTAATGTTCATTTGACATCCATATGTCTCATGATAAACGCGGCCCTTTTGAAGAACCTGCGGAACTTCTGAAGTGCTAGAAGAACATTCGTAGAGTAAGCAACGAAGGCAGAATAAAAGACATAATTTCCACAAAAGATAAATTATTATTAAAAGAAATAGCACCCCCCAAAATTGAAGAATCCACCGGCTTCTCTGGTTTAAGGCAATAAAACGATGGAGAACGAGATGCAGTGTGTGTAAATAACATTAGAGCCCTGGACTGTTGTAGAGCAAATGAAGTATAGAAATGATTCCAGGGTTCAAATTATCAAGATCATACTTACAGCTTACCCCAACCACAAAGCGATTGTCCACCTCGAAATTGTGAGTCAAAACAATCCAATTCACAAAGCTCACGGTGGTGTAGCTTTTGTTGATGGAGGAATTATATGGGATTAGACCACTTCATAATTACTTGTTGCACAACAAGTCATTATAAGACTCTACAGTTTAAGCACAAGCTTGTACAGTAAATCCCACTAAATTCATTCTCTTGTGCAAAACAATGCAGAAGAGTGATAAGGCCTAACATACCAAAAATTCAACTTCTATCATAGTAACACAAATCAAGAGTTTAGCAAAGCTTTAATTTCAATAAAATCAAAGTCCTACAGTCTCATCAATCCATATATGAAAAACAAAAAAGAATAAATGCTTCAATTTACAACATTTTGGTAAAGTAAAAGTCTAAATTCATCCAAATGAGCATAATTAACAGCAAGTGAAATCTAATAAAAAAGAAAGTAATGGTGTACTAAAGGCCAATAATAATGGGGACGTCAACTAGCTTAATTGGTTAAAGTCTTGGGAGGTCGTACCTAACACCCAGGATCAAATCCCGTCAACATCATTTTCAATACAAGTTGAGCACATCTGGGAATCATGAATAATAGAAAAGGCTAAGCAGCATAAGAATGAGGAGAACTTACTCGGGGAGAATGTGAGGAGGAGAGAGAGAAGCGCGAGGCATGAAATGACGAAGGTTAAGGGAATCGGAAAGATGGGAGAAGTTTCTAGAAATAGAGAGTGTGGGAGTGGGGGTGGAGGTGAGGGTGGCCCACTTGGTGGTGGGAGGGCGGTGGAAGCAGCGGAAACGATAGACGGAGGCGCATCGTCTGTGGAATTTGATGCAGAAGGCGTAATGAGACGACGCCAACGATGATGTTAAGGAAGTCGACGACGCCATGGATGAACAATTGAAGGACTGAATGCGCGACCCAGCTTCTTAGACTGTATGCGCCACAGTCGGCCTTATTTTTGGATGGATAGAGCTGCTGCGGCCTTCAAACACTTTCGTAGTTTTCTTTCTTTTTGGGTTGGAGAAGGACTGACAACTTAGACTCCGTTTTTGAAGAGACATTAAATTGAGACATGTCATGCTAACATCTCGCGTGGCATCAAACCTTAAGCGCTTGGACCTACTCCCTCCGGTTCCTAAAGATCTTCCTCATATTGTTTCATTACAAAAAAGATTATGAATTTTTGGGAGTAAGGTGGATAAAATATAATAAAAGTAAGATCATAGAAGAGAGATGGTAATAAAGTATAATAAAGTAAGATCGTAAGAGGAGAGAGAGGGTATAAAGTATAATAAAACGGATGTGGGCCATATGATAGTGGCGTGAGAGGATAAATAAGGAAATTTATTTTGCCAAATAAGGAATAAAGCAAAAGAGGGAAGATCTTTTAGAAACGCACTTAAACGGAAAGAAGGAAGATCTTTAGGAACCGGAGGGACTATTAGGCTATGTTTAGTTCACCTGAAATTTTTTGATCTGAACTTATTTGATCTGATCTGATCTGATCTAAATTTATATTTTTCTGATCTGATCTGATCTGAACTTATCTTTTAAAAAAATATTATTACTAATATTATTATTACTTTGTATTTCATTACTAGTATTACTATTATTATCATTTTATTAGTATGCACAACTTTCAATAATAATAATAATAATAATATAATAATAATAATAATAATAATAATATAATAATAATAATATAATAATAATAAAAATTTTTATTATTATTATTATTATTATTATTATTATTATTATTATTATAGCATAATTAGTTTTTTTTTTAAAAAAGAGCACATTAGTATATGAACATACAATTACAAAATAAAAGACTAAGGACTCTTGGGTCCAATGGTATGGCTTCTTACCTCCCACATGGGAGACCAAAATTCAAATCTTGGTGGAAGCATATATTTCAATATTGTTGTGGGTGGTGGAGGGGGGTGGGACTTGTTGGGTCTTTAGGTGAGTGACCCTGTGCGAGGGCGGCGGCAGAAAATTCATCTTACCACGGGATTCCCGAAAGGGGCCCAAAAAAATTAAAAATAAAAGAACACTCATGTTCAAGGTCCGTTAATAATAAGAATTTAGGTAGTAATGAAAAGAACATATAATGATATTAAAAAAATAACATACTGAAAGAGCATACAAAATCTATTTAAAGAACACATTTTAAAAATAAAAGATAGATGTTATTTTTATATTGATGACATGTTTGGATTTAACTAACAACATGTTCTTTGTTATATCAATAAATTGTTCTTTTTTATTTTAAATAAACCTATAAATATATATAATCATATGATCTTGAACAAAATGGTTAAATATTCTTCTTATATCATTGTCTTGTTCTATATAAACTTTGTTTTTAAAGATAAGTTGAAATCCTTTGTAGGGAAAATTTTGAACGTGATGACAACACCATTAGGTTATCTCATGCTACTTAAACTAGTAATATATAATTTATATTATTCTACCAAAATTGTTTTAAAATATAAACATCATATACTATTGTCATGTTGGTTACATGTACAACATCAAAAAGAACATCAAATATCAAAATTATAATTAGAATAAATATAAAAAAGAACACTTGCAAATGCCAAAAGAACATTCTTCTTCTTAAACACAAATAGCTTCAAATAGTGATATCAATGACACTTATAATAATAGCAAGTACATTAATAATAATTACCAATATTAATAATTAATAAGTACAACAACGACAATAATAATAATCTTTTTTAACAAATGTACTAGTAAATAGTAATATTAATAGCAATAGTAATTGTATAAAGTAGTAGTAGTAATAATAATAATAATAATAATAACAACAACAACAACAATAATAATTATTATTACAATAACAATAATGGCATTAGTAATACTAATAATCATAATAATCATGATGATAATAATAATAATAATAATAATAATAATAATAATAATAATAATAATAATAATAATAAGTTTTTAAATATAAGCATAATCTGAACTTATCTTATCTGATCTGAACTTATCTTATCTAATCTAAAATGATCTGATCTGATCTGAACTTATCTGATCTGATCTGATCTGAACTTATTTTTTCTGATCTGATCTGAAATAAGCAAAAATAAGGTGAACTGAACATAGCCTTAGTTATGCTAGCCTTAAATTGCTTATGGATGAATTAGTTAAGTGCTGAAGTATATTAGTTAAGCGCTAAAGTATATTAGTTAAGCGCTGAAGTTTATTAGTTATATCATAGAAACCAAATTATAACGCACTTTATTAGCCCTAATGTCAGTATTACGAATGAATCATTCTATCTTTCTTCTCCAATCCATCGAGACGCCCTAAAACCTGCATTGTTTTCCTCCTCCATTATCTGCCTACAACCTGAATTCGTTGTTTAATTTGAATGAAATAAAACATTTGAGCACGAGTTTGCAATGGCAATGTCCACAAACACTTACTTTATTGTTTAACTTGACAAGGTGTCTATCATGTTTGAAGTGAAATAAGAAAGGGTAATATATATTGCCTTAATTAGAAGATAACTTGCACTTGCAAAAACTTTGAAGAAACAGGTGAGATCACTTTTGGTACCAAAAACTTAATTTTTGCATTTGAAAGTTTAACTTCTTATATGAAAAACATAACTATACCTAAATGTTATTAGTTACTCCCTCCGTCCCAGAAAGATCTGAACACTTGTTGCGACACGTAGTTTAAGGTGATAAGGTGTGGTGTGGTTATCAAATGTTATTATATTTAAAAAGTAAATGTGATAGGAGTTGGTTGGGTATTTTTTATTAGAGAAGAGAGAAAGTTGGGTATCTTTTTATTGATAAAAGGTATAGTGTGGGCTAAAGATGTGTAAAAGAAATAATATATTAATGGTGGGACTATGTCAAGAATGGAAGTGTTCAAACTAATTTGGGACAAACATAAAAGGAAAGTGTTCAGACTATTCTGGGACGGAGGTAGTATTAATTTATTCGTAATAGTTAAATAACATGATGTAAAAGTTATGCTGCCAAGATTGTTATGTTTTCATGCTTTGAGAATCATGCACATGTGTTCAATCACAACAATACCACATAGGTAGATGTGCAAAAGGTGGACTAGATTTGCAAAGACCGAAGTGTGGAAAAGAGAAATGGATAGAGAAATCTCTTGAGCAGTTACAAACAACGTAACCCCATGGCATAGAGAAATCTCTTGAGCAGGTTACAAACAACATAACCCTCATGGCGATATGAAACCACAAGAAAGTTCTACAATCTCATTCTCAAAAGTCAAGATGATGAAGATGCAATAAAGGTAATGCAAGAAGTCTACGAAAATACTGCTGCAAGTAAAACAAAGTCTTAACCACATAACCAATTGTTGAAGAACAATGCTCATTAAGTACAACTACATTGTTTATTTTAGACCCGGATCGTGCAAAAACAAAAGGAAGAAGTGCAAGGAAGAAAAGTCATTTTGAACTGACTAAAAAAACAAATTCCAAGAACCAAACTGAAAATGGTACAGTTACTCCAAATGCTAGGTTGTTTAAAGTTTTTTTTCAGGTTGTCTTTTGTATTTGACATTTTAGATTTATAAAAAAGTTATTTCTTCGTTTATATTGGAAACTACAATAATTCACAGTATATCTTAACTAATTATATATTAACACTAACTAATATATCGGATATGTTAACTAAAAAATAATGTAAGTCTGGATATAGAGTACCAGCTCTAAACTATTGTGCTAAAATACTTAACTTGTAACAACCCATAATTTTGCTCCTAGTTTTTTTCGCAAGAATTTTCTCTAAAACTATTATTTTCCCTAAATTAATTATTTTTATTTTATAATTTTGGGAGCCGAATTATTATTTTTATTTTTATGGCGTGTCAATGTGTTTATTTCATTTATATTTATAATATAATTTATTAGAATTATTTTTATTATTAAGTATTTTCAAAGTTTAGGCGCGATTTAGGAATTAACCGTTTTATCGCGTATCGGGCTTTCGGAGCATGGATCGTTGTTGAATTTGGGCCGAAAGTGTTTATGGGTGTGTGGGCTTGGGGCAGCCGGCCAAGTGGAAGAAATAGGGGAGCCTTCTCTTTTCTTTTCTCTTTTGTTTTCCTCAAGACTCTTTGATGCCTTATAACCCCCATAACCCCCCCTTAATGATTTCTTTAATTAAACCTCATTAAACCTCTTAATTCACTTCAAATTCTGATTAGAAAATCAGAACTTTTGGCTGTCATTCTTCAACATTTTCGTCCATCATCATCACCATCATCACCATTTTCATTCTCTCAAATTTTCTTCATTTCTTCTCTTTGATAATTGTTCGTGAATTGTTTTTGTGGTTTTTTCCTTATACTTGGTGCTTGGAATTTGAAGAAGAAGAGGGTCACACGCCTACTGTGGGGATTTCCAGAAGTTTTCAGCTCGCCTCCGACGATCCAGGTAACTAGTTGTTATCCTAGAATCATAGTGATTAGAGTAGTATTCGGTATTAGATTAATACGTTAGGAATTATCTAAAATACTTTTTGAATGATATTTTTGATGAAATTTTACATGAACATACGTGACACATGCTATGTGAATACTGTGTAGAGAAAAATAATTTTTGCATGATTTTTAATATTTATTTGATTTAATTAGTATTTTGTGCGTTTTTGGCTAAATTTCATAATAATTATTGAACGACTGTTAAAATTGATGAAATTATTTTTATTAGATCATGTTACATGCGTATAATGTATTCCATGCCTTGGAATAATTTTTATCTACTGTTTACTGTTTTAATTAATTGATATATCTGTTTTTGTAAATTCTGTTCAGTCAGTATATAATTCATGAAAATTATTTATATTGGCAGAAAAATTAATTTATTTGGATAATATGTATTTCCGTGAGTTTTTACATGTTATGTGAATTTTTGGTAATTTTCGGGCGTCTGTTTATATTTTTAATTATTATAATGGCTTATTTGAGGAATCTGTATATTAACTGTTAAAAATACTTTTTGAGTCCGAAAATTATAAATAAAAATTGTACCATGTCAGTAGAGCTATTAGGGTTATATGATAATTTTTGTGTGATTTTACTGCTCGAATTTGTTAGTTTCATAATTATTATGGTGTTTTTGTGATGAAATTGAGGACACACTATTAAATTGTTTGAGGGCTTGTAAATCAGATATAATTTATAATTTAATATATTCTGGGTTGCTGATTTTCAGTAGTATACAGTATGCATCATTTGGGTAACCACATGTTTAGGTTTGATTTATGAAATAAAATGATTTAATTGTTATTACTCTTTTAATGAATATGATTTAGAGTTAATTGGTAATGTATTTGTGATTGAGTGTGGTTGCTGTAAAAAAACCAGTATATTGTCATTGTTGATGTTTGGGAATGTTCAAGTGTTATTGTGAGAGTTAATTGTTGAATATATTATAAGTGATTTATTTTGAGGAATTATGAAGAACTGTTTGATGAATTGTGGGTATAAGGCCGGGTGGCATCCCCTTTTTGATGAATATTTTGATAAATGATACTTAGTTTGTATGCATGATTGTATTTTGAGATAAGAATATCCGGTGGGATAGATGTAGTCCCCGGTTAAGAACATGCCAACCACCTGGTTTGCGAACTAGGGGGTACACACGGGTTAATTGTTGTCGTCCGAGAGGTCGGGGGGTTCTGCGTGTTCTACCCGCATCGGGAGTTTGGCCATTCTTAGACACGGGCAAGTGGGGAACGTAAGCCCATAGACCGACCGGAGATTGCGATCCGACAAACCTTAGGAAGTGATTTGCGAATCACCGGCGTTCGGTTTCTAACTCAATAACTTTGTTGTATTTTGATTCATTATTAGTATTTATTTATATTGGAATTATGTCACTCACTATATTATGTTTACTCATTGTTAATGATCTCTCGATTTATCTATGAGCTTTATGATTTCTATGTGCATGATATGATGTGATGAATTGCATGCTATTCCTTTCTTAATAATCTACCTACGAATAGTGCTTTGATTGCTATTGTTACGGGAGAACTGCTAGTTACTCCCCACGACCGTGGAAATATGTATTATAATCTTGCGAGATGGAAATGGTTGCTAGGCTTGTGACCCGCCTGGGCTAGCAGTGTGAGAGTTGGTTGTGAGAAGAAGCTTTTAGTTTGTTTTGGTAGATGAACTTTATATAGGTCATAGGGAGACTTATTTTTGGATTGTTTTCAAGGATATTAGTTTTATTTAAGTTATTTTGGGAGACTTGCATGTCTCATGGTATTTTGGATTTGTTAGTATGATACAATTGGGATACTTCTTTTATGTTGGAACCATGATGTTACTTGGAGATTTATTCCCTTTTTTAAGCTATGAATTTTGAGTTATTATCTTTATTTATTGTTTTAGAGTAGCATACCGTCCCGACGTTATTTCCGCTAACGTCATTTTAGTATTTCTTGAATTAATAAGGTTTAGTATCCTAGTAGTAGAAGGACGGGGTGTTACGGTTGGTATCGAGCAAAGTTACCCGAGACCCTTACTTAGCCACTAAGAAACTCCCGGGAAATGTATAGTTGAAGTAACTAGGATCATTAGAATCTTAGGCTTCAAGAAAAGTAGTGGTAAGAAGGTCACTTGGGTAGGAAACCACGGGAAAATATTTTTCTTATTTTGATGTGATAAGTTGTTAATTTACAACTAATAACGTGTTCGATAACGAATGTTTAACTTGTGTTTGTAGAATGCCGCCTCGAGGTATGACTAGTGCTAGAAAGGAGGCTGCCCGGAAAAGGCGCCAAGCACTTGAGAACGCCATTATAGCTATGGCTAAGGTCTTACGCTCTCGCCTTAGTGGGCAATCTGTTTTGATCGGTTTGGCCGTCACCGACCGCCTTACTTTCGACGGGACTTCGATCTGTTGTCTTTGGAAGGGTGGTTAAGGGAGATGGAGAAGGCTGTTCTTTGCTCTTTTGGATGCCCCTTTCTTGAAATGGTGCCTATTGGTACCTCTTATCCGAAGATGGAAGGCGATAGCCGGTGGAGTGCTTGTTCGTGCAAGTGCATGGCTACACCGGGATTTGGATGGGATGATTTTCGTGTTAAGGTGAAGGAGAGGTTTTATCCCGATGAGCTCCGTTGGCGAAGGCGGAGAAGAGTTCTTAACTCTGTCTCGGGGTACTACGAGTGTGCGGAGTACACTGACAAATTCACCGAGTGTCCCGGGTTTGCTACCTCGGTTGTACTACCGAAGGCGAGCGTGTAAAGAGGTACATCAAGAAAATGGATCCTAGGGTGAGGACCCATGTTACGAGTTCGGGAGCTTCGACTTTCCGGGGAGCATATGAAATAGCTCGAGTATTCATGCCTCTTTGAAAGAGGAAGATTATGCTAAAGGCTGGCTGGCTTTGCTAAGAAGCCCGCCGCTACCTATGTTCGGTTCCCGGCTAAGAAGCCGAGGTATGAGCCGTGCGGTCGAGGGGGTTATCAACGGGGTTACGGATCGGGATTTCGTCCGAGAGTTTTGATCCGAGCAAGTGCCGAATACGTGGTAAGGCTGCTCATCCGGGAAGAAGCAGTGATGGATCGACGGTCGTCTGTTTCTATTGCAAGGAAGTGGGGCCCGAAGTCTTTTCGGTGTGCTAAGAATCCTAGAGCTCCGTCTTTTCTCGCCGGTCTGCTAAGCCGGTTAGTTCTTACGCTCCTCCGAAGAACAGGATTTATGTGATGACGCAGTCGAAGCCGATGTCCATCCCGATGTCATCTCTGGTACTTTTCTTGTAAATAATGCTCCCTGCTTTTGTTACGTTCGATCTTGGGTGCTACGGTGTCTTTTGTTGCTAGTTCCTTTGTTCGAAAAGCTAATCTTTCCTCTAGATCTCCTATTAAGTCCCTAATTTCTCTTCCGTCTGGGTGAGAATTATCCCCTGTCATTACGAGTTTAAGGGCGTGCTGTCGGTATTCCGGGTTAGAGTTGCCGGCCCGATCTTAAGGAGTTTCCTATGTCGAGTTTGATGTGATCCTTGGAATAGATTGGTTATCGAAGTATCATGCCCGCATTCGGTGCCGTGATCGAAGGTGGTGCTCGAGAGATCCTAAGGGGAAAAGGATTTCTTATTCGGGCGTTGTAGTGAAGAAGGGGCGTTAAGTGGGTTTCCGCTACGAGAATGCGGAAGATGCGTCAAAAGGTGATGTGGTATACCTTTGCATGGTGAAGGATTTGTCATCCGAAGATCGGCTCGAGAGTATTCCGGTAGTTCGGGATTATCCCGATGTATTTCCCGAAGAGTTGCCGGGTATTCCTCCCGAAAGAGATGTGGAGTTCGGCATTGATTTAGTACGGCATCTGCTCCTATATCCAAGGCTCCGTATAGAATGGCGCCGTCCGAATTGCAAGAGTTGAAGATTCAATTGCAAGAGTTGATAGATAAGGGCTTCATAAGGCCTAGTGTGTCTCCTTGGGGTGCTCTGTTTTGTTTGTCAAGAAGAAAGAGCGGGAGTATGCGTCTGTGCATCGATTACCGTGAGCCTGAATAAGGTAACGATCAAGAATAAATATCCGTTGCCTCGCATTGAGGATCTGTTTGATCGATTAAAAGGTCTTTGGGGTATTTTCCAAGATCGATCCGAGATCCGGATATCATCGAGATTCCCGTGAAGAAGGAGGATATTCCGAAGGCCGCTTTTCGCACCGAGATATGGGCACTATGAATTTGAAGTGATGCCATTTGGTCTCACGAATGCTCCTGCGATTTTCATGGATCAAATGAATCGCTCTTTCCACAAGTACTTGGATACTTGTGTGGTCGTATTCATCGATGATATTCTCGTCTACTCTAAGGATGAGAAGGAGCATGAGAAGCATTTGAGGCTGGTGTTGGATGTTACGCGCAAGCAAAAGTGGTTCGCAAAGGCTGTCTAAGTGCGAGTTACAGTTGAAGGAAGTTGCTTTTCTAGGGCATGTAATCAGCAAGGAAGGAGTCAAGGTAGATCCCGCTAAGATCAAGGTTTGTTGTCGAGTGGGAGAGTCCTAAGAATGTGACCGAGATTCGGAGTTTTACGGGTGCATTTGTTTATTATAGGAGGTTTGTTCAAAATTTCTCCAAAATAGCTCAACCTCGACTCGCTTGATGCGCAAGGACTGCAAGTTCATCCGGTGCGAGGATTGTGAAGAGGCATTTACGAAGGCGAAAAAGAGTTTGACCTCTCGCTCCTGTTCTTACCTTGCCATCCGAGGGCGTTGGGTATGAAGTGTTCGGTGATGCATCGAAGAATGGTGCAGGTTGTGTTTTGATGCGGCAAGGGAAAGTGATAGCCTATGGTTCGAGGCGATGAAAGTGCATGAGAGGAATTACCCGACCCATGATCCGGAGTTAGCGAGCGTGGTGTTTGCACTAAAGATATGGCGACACTATCCGTATGGTGTTCCGTGTAAGGTGTATACCGATCACAAGAGCACAAGTACATCTTCACTCAGCGTGATCTTAACATGAGGCAGAGAAGGTGGCTTGAATTGATCAAGGATTATGATCTGACCCTGGATTACCAAGAGGGTAAGGCGAATAAAGTAGCGGATGCTCTGAGTCGCAAGAGTAAGCATTCATTAAACGCTGCTATGGTTGTGCCTCGTGAATTGTGTGAAGAGTTTCGCAAGCTTGATATCGAGGTTGTTCCTCAGGGTTATGTATCTGCTTTGTTGGATTCCATGAGTCTTGAGCCCGAGTTGTTCCGGGAGTTAAGAAGCAAGCAAAAGGGTGATCCAAAGCCGGAGAAGATCCGTGAAGCAAAGATGCAAGGTCGTGCGAGAGAATTTTGAGATCCGTGGCTGATGATAGCTTGAGGTTTATGGGGGCGTTGGTGTGTGCCCAATGATGGTGAGCTTAAGAGAAAGATTCTCGAAGAAGCTCATAGTACTCCTTATTCCGTTCATCCTGGGGGTGACAAGCTTTATAAGGATCTGAAGGCTAATTTTTGGTGGCCTGGTATGAAGAGAGAGATTGCCGAGTTCGTAGCTAGGTGTTTGGTTTGCCAGAAGGTGAAAATTGAGCATCAGAGGCCTGGTGGTTTGTTGCAACCTTTGCCTATTCCTGCTTGGAAGTTCGACTCGATCTCGATGGATTTCGTGATGGGTTTGTCTAGAGTCTGCCGGTGGATTGAATGTTGTGTGGGTGATTGTGGATCGGTTGACTAAAGTGGCTCGTTTTATTGCGATGAAGAACACTTGGTCTATGGAAGAGTTAGCTGAAGCTTATGCTAATGAGATAATTCGTCTTCATGGGGTTCCCAAAGACATTGTCTCTGACCGTGATCCGCGATTCCTATCCCATTTCTGGATTGCTTTGCAAGAGGCTTTTGGTTCGAAGTTGAAGCCGAGTGATCGCATTTCATGCGCTACCGATGGTCGAGGCCGAGAGGACTATTCAGACCTTGGAAGATATGCTTCGTGCTTGTGCCTTGGAATTTCAGCGGTCTTGGGTCAAGTCTCTTAGCTTGGTGGAGTTTTCTTATAACAACGGTTATCGAAGCTAGTATCCAAATGGCTCCGTATGAGGCTCTCTATGGAAGGAAGTGTCGTAGTCCTACTTGTTGGAGCGACATCGGTGACTCATTGATTTTAGGCCGGAGTTAATTCGGGATACGATTGAGCGAGGTGAAAGTCATTCAAGCGAAGATGAAGGCTTTGCTCAAGATAGGCGAGAAGTCGTATCTTGATTTGCGTCGGAAACCTATTTCTTTTGAGGTGGAGGATAAGGTGCTTTTGAGGGTTTCTCCTATGAAGGGAGTGATGCGGTTTGGTCAAAAGGGCAAGTTGAGTCCGAAGTTCGTAGGTCCCTATGAAATTCTTGAAAGGATCGGGGAGGTCGCGTATCGTTTGGCTTTGCCGCGAGGCTGTCGAAGGTTCATGATGTGTTTCATGTGTCGCGATTGCGCGGTATCGTAGTGATCCCTTCGCATGTAATCCCTGTTGAATCGGTGTCGGTTGAGCCGAATCGATTTTTGAAGAGCGCACTTTGTTCGTATATTGGACCGTCGAGAACCGTGCTCCGAGAAGGAAGGTGATTCCCTTGGTTAAAGTACTTTGGAGAAGTCAAAAGTACGAAGAAGCAACTTGGGAAACCGAAGAGTCAATGCGGCCGAAATACCCGGAACTATTCGTTTGGGTACTATTTGTGTTATTGTCTTGTTTTTGTGTTTTCGAAGTTTCGAGGACGAAACTTTATTTAAGGAGGGGAGATTGTAACAACCCATAATTTTGCTCCTAGTTTTTTTCGCAAGAATTTTCTCTAAAACTATTATTTTCCCTAAATTAATTATTTTTATTTTATAATTTTGGGAGCCGAATTATTATTTTTATTTTTATGGCGTGTCAATGTGTTTATTTCATTTATATTTATAATATAATTTATTAGAATTATTTTTATTATTAAGTATTTTCAAAGTTTAGGCGCGATTTAGGAATTAACCGTTTTATCGCGTATCGGGCTTTCGGAGCATGGATCGTTGTTGAATTTGGGCCGAAAGTGTTTATGGGTGTGTGGGCTTGGGGCAGCCGGCCAAGTGGAAGAAATAGGGGAGCCTTCTCTTTTCTTTTCTCTTTTGTTTTCCTCAAGACTCTTTGATGCCTTATAACCCCCATAACCCCCCCTTAATGATTTCTTTAATTAAACCTCATTAAACCTCTTAATTCACTTCAAATTCTGATTAGAAAATCAGAACTTTTGGCTGTCATTCTTCAACATTTTCGTCCATCATCATCACCATCATCACCATTTTCATTCTCTCAAATTTTCTTCATTTCTTCTCTTTGATAATTGTTCGTGAATTGTTTTTGTGGTTTTTTCCTTATACTTGGTGCTTGGAATTTGAAGAAGAAGAGGGTCACACGCCTACTGTGGGGATTTCCAGAAGTTTTCAGCTCGCCTCCGACGATCCAGGTAACTAGTTGTTATCCTAGAATCATAGTGATTAGAGTAGTATTCGGTATTAGATTAATACGTTAGGAATTATCTAAAATACTTTTTGAATGATATTTTTGATGAAATTTTACATGAACATACGTGACACATGCTATGTGAATACTGTGTAGAGAAAAATAATTTTTGCATGATTTTTAATATTTATTTGATTTAATTAGTATTTTGTGCGTTTTTGGCTAAATTTCATAATAATTATTGAACGACTGTTAAAATTGATGAAATTATTTTTATTAGATCATGTTACATGCGTATAATGTATTCCATGCCTTGGAATAATTTTTATCTACTGTTTACTGTTTTAATTAATTGATATATCTGTTTTTTGTAAATTCTGTTCAGTCAGTATATAATTCATGAAAATTATTTATATTGGCAGAAAAATTAATTTATTTGGATAATATGTATTTCCGTGAGTTTTTACATGTTATGTGAATTTTTGGTAATTTTCGGGCGTCTGTTTATATTTTTAATTATTATAATGGCTTATTTGAGGAATCTGTATATTAACTGTTAAAAATACTTTTTGAGTCCGAAAATTATAAATAAAAATTGTACCATGTCAGTAGAGCTATTAGGGTTATATGATAATTTTTGTGTGATTTTACTGCTCGAATTTGTTAGTTTCATAATTATTATGGTGTTTTTGTGATGAAATTGAGGACACACTATTAAATTGTTTGAGGGCTTGTAAATCAGATATAATTTATAATTTAATATATTCTGGGTTGCTGATTTTCAGTAGTATACAGTATGCATCATTTGGGTAACCACATGTTTAGGTTTGATTTATGAAATAAAATGATTTAATTGTTATTACTCTTTTAATGAATATGATTTAGAGTTAATTGGTAATGTATTTGTGATTGAGTGTGGTTGCTGTAAAAAAACCAGTATATTGTCATTGTTGATGTTTGGGAATGTTCAAGTGTTATTGTGAGAGTTAATTGTTGAATATATTATAAGTGATTTATTTTGAGGAATTATGAAGAACTGTTTGATGAATTGTGGGTATAAGGCCGGGTGGCATCCCCTTTTTGATGAATATTTTGATAAATGATACTTAGTTTGTATGCATGATTGTATTTTGAGATAAGAATATCCGGTGGGATAGATGTAGTCCCCGGTTAAGAACATGCCAACCACCTGGTTTGCGAACTAGGGGTACACCTGGGTTAATTGTTGTCGTCCGAGAGGTCGGGGGGTTCTGCGTGTTCTACCCGCATCGGGAGTTTGGCCATTCTTAGACACGGGCAGTGGGGAACGTAAGCCCATAGGCCGACACTGGAGATTGCGATCTGACAAACCTTAGGAAGTGATTTGCGAATCACTGGCGTTCGGTTTCTAACTCAATAACCTGTTGTATTTTGATTCATTATTAGTATTTATTTATATTGGAATTATGTCACTCACTATATTATGTTTACTCATTGTTAATGATCTCTCGATTTATCTATGAGCTTTATGATTTCTATGTGCATGATATGATGTGATGAATTGCATGCTATTCCTTTCTTAATAATCTACCTCTGAATAGTGCTTTGATTGCTATTGTTCTGGGAGAACTGCTAGTTACTCCCCACTGACTGTGGAAATATGTATTATAATCTTGCAGATGGAAATGGTTGCTAGGCTTGTGACTGCCTGGGCTAGCAGTGTGAGAGTTGGTTGTGAGAAGAAGCTTCTAGTTTGTTTTTGGTAGATGAACTTTATATAGGTCATAGGGAGACTTATTTTTGGATTGTTTTCAAGGATATTAGTTTTATTTAAGTTATTTTGGGAGACTTGCATGTCTCATGGTATTTTGGATTTGTTAGTATGATACAATTGGGATACTTCTTTTATGTTGGAACCATGATGTTACTTGGAGATTTATTCCCTTTTTAAGCTATGAATTTTGAGTTATTATCTTTATTTATTGTTTTAGAGTAGCATACCGTCCCGACGTTATTTCCGCTAACGTCATTTTAGTATTTCTTGAATTAATAAGGTTTAGTATCCTAGTAGTAGAAGGACGGGGTGTTACATAACTAATTCGTCAAAAATATTAACTAATTTGCCAAAAATATTATCGTGAGAATTTATGAGACGCGGTCCTTAAAAACATATATCTCTTGGACTTGGGCAGGTCTCACGTTAAGATTAACGAGAGATCGCCTTTTCCAAGAATTTGTGGACAACTTATCATGCCATAACGTCCATTTTCCAAATTTACATTAGACAACATATTACGAAAAGCTAATGAAATTTCATAATAATATATTTGATAATTGTTACTGACCTGGTACATCGCCCGGGTCAAAATACTAGTTTATTTTAGCACCATTTAGTGTATAAATTGGTAAAACATTAATGAATTTTTAAACCGTTTTAATATAATATCAAGTTATTACCTAAATAAACATGGATAACGTAAATATTGGACGTAGAAAATCAATTTATCGTTAATTTTTTGAAGGATTTTGAATAAATAGGTCTACTGGGTCAACACGGGAACCGTTTAATTAAACGGGTTGAGTTAGTGTCAAGGTGTTTCGACACGATTAGTAAATGGTTGGTTCAGTGTCGAGGATTTTGACACGCTTAGTAAATGACACGTATACGAAATAGACACGATACAACTTATTTAACAGCTCTAGCCACAACATTACAACTTCTTTTTAGTAAGTTTAATTCACAACTTCTATACACATCTAATAAATTTTTTATCTAACAAAAACTATATGACACTTACAAATGGAGATTTTCAGAATTTATAATATTCGTCACTCAAAGGAAAATCTGGTAATAGGTGGTTGGTTTTTCAAAAAAAACTTATTAGGTATTTTCAAAATGTTTTTGATTTAAAAGAGAAAAAAAGCTCAAAAAAAAAAGAAAGAAGAATAAAAAAAACAAAACAATAGAATAAAACTATGGAGGGACTAAATGTGGCAAAGCCACACGACAAAGATCTAATGGAAAATACCTTTAAAAAAATAATCTAATGGAATATCATCTAAAATAAAAAACATGAATGTTTTGAGAGACGCCACGATTAACAAACCAATCCGCTACCGTGATTCTTTGTATTTATGCCTGTAATATTAGGTAGTATTTTATAAAAAAAATCCTATTATTTTTGAAAAAGTCATCGAGATCTTATGTGTCTTTCCCTGTTATAAAAAAATATACAATAGTCATAATTCCTCCGTTATTTTTACATGTGACACTTTTAAAATTCACGGTTACCTAGAAAAAAATTGGAAGGGGGGTTAAGGAAAAGTAATTGTAGGGGATTAAAGAGAGTGGAGACTATTGCACATGGGTTTAAAAGTAAGGGAGGAGAGAGAAAAGCAGGGACCACACCCCACTTTCCCTCCTTATTTTTGCACGCCCAAGGGGAAATATGACCCAGCCAAATTTTTTTGCCACCAACTTCAATTCCCTCCAAATTTTTCATAACGGTAAACTTTTCATAAAATTCATAATTTTGCCTTTTTCAAATCAGTTGAAGGCACCAACTAGAAACTCTCTCTTCTATATAAATCCCCAACATTAAATGAGGATTTATTTCACAAAATGAAGAGAGCGAAAATTTCATCAACTACCATGGTTTAGTATCATTACAAGTTAACTAAGTTAAGCTACTAATTCACAGCACACACTGCACATTAATGTTCAAAATAATCATCCAAAAAAATCACTGACTGAAGTTTCCCACAAAAACTTCAAACTTCAGTCTTTTTCTTCTCTTTCAATCTAACAAAATGGGGTCAGGAGAGCAGGGAGATGCAGGGTTCTTTGACCTTCAACGAGTCTTTGCAAATTGAAGGCATGGAGGATGACTTGCTGCTTGCATGAAATGGGACACCATTATCACAGTGCTGATGATCAGTACACGGATGATGATGGTGGAGGCACAGAAACAGAATAGGAAGCACAGCAACAGCAACAACAAGTTCATGGACATCAACCACAGACACAAACACAAAACAACGTAAGTGCAAGAAAAAAAAAACCAATGTTAAGTTTAGAAAAAAGGAGAATGTTGGTTGATGAACTTCTTACCTCAGAAATCAATGGTAAAGTTGTATGGGGTTTAAAAAGAAAATTAGCAAAAAAGTATAGCATACATAAGATGACATTAGAAAGAATATGGACTGATGAAAAAAAAACATAGAGCAAGTGGACAACCCATAGATGTTAGAAACAAAAAAATAGGGAGATGTGGTAGAAAATTAAGAGTTTATGATGAAAAATGGCTTCAGTCAGTCGTCTTCATCTAAGGACCAGTATTAGGGCATTTGCTGGTTATTTTAAAGTCCCTCCATCTACTGTATATAGACTGCTGAAACAGGGGAAGCTCAGAAGTCACACAAGCAGCACTCACCCAAAACTAACTGATGATCACAAGCTTCAAAGACTGAAGTGGGTGTTGCAGCACATATTACCAGCAACAAGGACACAACCACCAACATTTGTTGACATGCATAATGTTGTTCACATAGATGAAAAGTGGTTTTATTTGAGTTCAGACATGAGGATATTCTACTTGCTCCCTGCTGAAGATGACCCTTACAGTTGTTGTCAATCTAAAAGGTATAAGATTAAAGCTATGTTCATGTGTGCAACATCTAGACCTATTAAAGACAGTCAAGGGAATATGATACATGATGACAAATTTGGTATCTATCCTTTTGTTGAGTATGGGAGGGCCAAGTATTCAACTAAGAACAGAAGGGCAGGAAGTCGGGTGACAAAGACAATTGAAAGTGTCAACCTTGCAGTTATGAGGGACATGATAATCAACACTATCATCCCTTTCATAATGAGGAATTGGCCAGAGGGTGTGTCAAAAGAAATTTACATACAGCAAGACAATGCAAGACCTCACATTCATGCGAGATGACCCCGCATTTAGGGCGAGATAACTCAAAATGGCTTCAATATTCAACTAATCAATCAACCACCTCGGTCTCCCGACTTAAATGTGCTAGATTTAGGATTTTTTAGAGCTATTCAAGCATTACAATGTCAGTCTTTTCCTAAGAATCTATATGATTTGATTTTAAAAGTGCAGGACTGTTATGATTTCTTTGACCCAGAAGTATTGAAGTACACTTGGTTGCAATTGCAATATGTTATGGTAGAGATACTTAAATGCAAAGGAGGGAATAATTACAAGAACCCACACCATGGAAAAAGAAAACTAGAGAGACAGGGATTACTTCCAGACAATGTGGAAGTTGAGCAAGCAGTTATAGATGAGGCAGTGGCTTATCTAAATGAAAGATTCATTAATGTAGGTGAAGCTTTTGACTACCTAGATGCACCACAAGTCTAACATGGGGAGAAGATGAAGATTCTTGTTTGCACAATTTTTTGATGTGTATGAAGGAGAAGAAACAGGGGCAACTTTTTGGGTATATAAGAAGTATATAAGAAGACATACACATGTATATAAGTATCAACAGATTTAGTTTAGCTTATGGAGAAGATGCAGCAACACTTCTAATCAAACCAGAAAGTTTTTGGGCCTAGCTTTTATGTTTTGTTTTTGCTATGTAATTAGTTATGGTCAAGTACTGGTTTGTATAAGCAGTGATGCAACAATTATAGATGAAATGAATTTAATTTTATGTTCAATTTTTGCATGTCAACAAGTTTATGGGAGTTGTGTTTAGTTAAATCCATCAGGGAGATTTGCATAGCTCCTTGAGGAAGTAATGGATGATTTAAATCCTCAACTTAATGGTTTCACACCAATAAGGAGCAAATCATCTCTTACTCCTCAAGCCACAAGCATGAGTCCCTTCATCATCTGGATTATATGTGGTCATAAAAAATAAGGGACTCAAATAACTCAGGTTAAGGGACTCAATTCACTTAGCAGGGAGGGACTCAAATAACTCAGCAGACCAGCCCACACATTTAGGTTTCATTAAGCATAATTGACATCATTAACCATTTATCTCACCAACCAAAACCAATCCAATTCATCATCCAACCTCATTGTAGGCAACCAAACCTAATGAATAGCATACAATCCAAATTCAACCTACTCCAATCCAAATTCAACCTACACTATAAATAGGCAACCAAAAGTATCCAATATGTAACCAAACCAATCCAATAGGCAACCAAAATAGAATTAGGCAATCAAACTAATCCAATAGGCAACCAAACATAATTAGGCAATCAAAACTAATCCAATAGGCAACCAAAAAAATCCAAGGCAACCAAACCAATCCAATAGGCAACCAAAACAAAATTAGGCAATCAAAACAATCCAATAGGCAACCAAACCAATCCAAGGCAACCAAACCAATTCAATAGGCAACAAAAACATCATTAGGCAATCAAACTAATCCAATAGGCAACCAAACCAATCCAAGGCAACCAAACCAATTTAATAGGCAACAAAAACATCATTAGGCTATCAAAATAATCCAATAGGCAACCAAACTAATCCAAGGCAACCACACCCATCCATGGCAACCAAACCGATCCAATAGGCAACCAAAACAATCCATGGCAACCAAACCAATCCAATAGGCAACCTTAACAGAATTAGGCAATCAAACTAATCCAATAGCCAACCAAACATAATTAGGCAATCAAAACAATCCAATAGGCAACTACAACAGAAATAGGCAATCAAAACAATCCAATAGGCAACCAAACCAATCCAAAGCAACCAAACCAATCCAATAGGCAACCAAAACAGAATTATGCAACCAACCAGATTTAGTCAACCACCCACAATTAGGCAACCATACATAATAGGCAACTACAACAGAAATAGGCAACCAAACCAAATAGGCAACAACACAATAAATTGAAGGGGGACTCATATATTTCATAGATGAAGGAAATTATAAGGAAATTAATTTCAGTTAGGGTGATAGAACCTCAGGGACTCAAATCTTCGGCTCTACGCCTTAGTAGTAAGCAATGTGAATCAGGGTCCAGTTCGGAGCTAGTACAGGGGCTCATTGGGACATCAAGCTCACCATCTCCAGCCTCAGATGAACCCACAATGTCTTCAACCACATCAAATACTTTGAAACCCCCATCACTTTCTACATACATGGCATATCCCCTCATCATCAAACACATTGAACCAAACAATCACACTGCCCCTTCACCTCTTTCCCCTTCCCCTGCACCTCAACCTCAGCCACCTTCACCTTTTTCTGAGCCACCCTGAGGTGTTTATCCCTCCCTTTCACCACTTTCTCCTGCCCATTGACCTCTTTAACCTTACCTTTCTTTGAGATACAGTAAAATTCAGGAGCCCTAAGTGCGCAAACAATCTCATGGGTAGACCTTAGAACACCCTTACCTTTTTCCCCCTCAATTTCTGCAACAACATTCACAACCTTACTGGATCTAGGCCTCAACCTCTTTGAAATAGGTTGGTGGCCAAAGATCTTATCTTTGGGGGGACTCGCATGTTGTGGAAGGGAAGATGAGGGGAGGAACTCTCTTGAAAGGCCAGTTTTTTTGTAAAATTCATCAACAACCACACCCAAAGCCTTCAAGGCATAAGGGTGAAGATAATTTTGCGCATCTCCACTGTCGTTAAGTCTTCTGGGCCAAGTCGAGTTTGCTTCAAACGCATGCATCAATTCCCTGATGCAATCAGACTCATCGGCGTCGTCAGTTTGAAAGAGCGCATCAACAAGGCGTTGAAGATCTGGGACAAACATTTTGTTCCGAAATTAGGGTTTTTTTTTTTGGGAGATGAAGATCTCTGATGTTGCAGTTGATTTTCAAGGAAGAAAATGAGTAATTCGAAGGATTTACAGGCGATTTAAGAAGAAAGTGATGAAATGAAGAGAGAGAAAATGGAGGTGAGGAGAGAGAAATTGGTGGTGAGAAGAGAGAAAATGAACGTGAGGTGAGAGAAGATGAATGGATGAAAGAGGGGGAGTTTTAGTGTTCTGGGAAGTGAAGATCATTAATGGGGGGGTTGAATGAAGAGAGAGAAAATGTAGTTGGGGGTTTCAATTCTGATGGGCATGATGAAAGGTAGTTGGTGGGGTTTTTAATTTGGTGGGAATAATAAAAATCTGATTAGGGTAGGTTATGTTTTAATGGGATAGATTAAGTGGGGTTATGTTTTTGTTAATTGTGATAAGTAAGGGTAATATGGTAATTTCATAGGCCAAAACTTACGACTTTAGGAAAGAAAAAAAAGTGTCACATGTAATTTGCACCATGCCGTTTTAGGAAAATGTCACATGTAAAAAAAAACGGAGGAAGTAGTATATTAACATCAAACTTTAAAATATTTTAAAAAATAGGGTTAATTGGCTAGAACAGCACGAACTATACCTGAAGTGCACTCAGCAGCACAACCTTTGAGGGATGCAATCTGTATCACGAACTTTAACTCGAGGTGCAATGCATAGCATAAATGTGATCGGAGGTCGAAGATTCCGCCAAATCTAGAATATAGATTTTTTTTTTTTTTTTATTTTTTCCCTTTTATTCCCTCCTCTTTTTATTCTCTCTCCTCCCCTAGCTACTTCAAACCCTTACCGAATCTCCTCTTTTTATTCCGCCGGAGTTCTAGAATCTTGAATATTTTATAACTTTTCCTTTTATTCCATCCTCTTCTTTTTTCCTTTTATTATTATTATTATTATTATTATTATTATTATTATTATATTTTGTTGTTGTTGTTGTTGTTGTTGTTGTTGTTGTTGTTGTTGTTGTTGTTGTTATTATTATTATTATTATTATTATTATTATTATTATTATTATTATTATTATTATTATTATCTCTCAACATCCAATGCCATTTGCCGAGAATTGGTTTGTGGAATCAATTCACTCATCTTGATCTCGAAAAGTAGTATGGAAACGATAAAATCAAATTTCCTACCTTATTGTCTCCCTTACAATTTCCTCCGCCAATTTTGGGCCCCCCTCCTATAATCCCCAATTTGATTTTGACACTGTTGGGTGTGATTGCGGTAAGATCTGCAATGAGGGTGATTGCTCTTTTTCGCATTGATAGATTTGTGAAATATTACACCACTGCACCAGTCTGGAGGAGTAGAGAGGAGGCGGGGTTTAAAGTAGGGGAGGAGATCCGGTAAGGTTTTGAAGTAGTTACGGGAGGAGAGATAATAAAAGAGGATGGGAATTAAAGGGGAAAAAGAGAAAAGAATAAAAAATTCAAGATCCTAGATTTCCGGTGGAATCTCCGACCTCTGATCACATTTATGCTATGCGTTGCACCTCAAGTTAAAGTTCGTGCTACGGGTTGCACCCGTCAAAGTGGGTGATCTTTCAGACTTGGCAAATATAATTCGTCTTTGTTTCTAGCCAATTAACTTGTAAAAGTCATTTAAGGTATTTGAAGTTACACAAAACTACTCAACCGTTGCCTTAGTAGAGACTAACAAAATGCATTGGCGATATCAACTCCGAAAACGAAGAAGCAATCACATTTGACGAAGTGAGAAAAATGGAGAAACGACGAGCTTATGTGTTGCTATTACAATGGCGTGCTTCTTCAAGCTCTCTCTCTAATTATGGTCCTTCACTTCCCACCTCTCCTCTCACTTCTCGCTTCTCCAACTCAGGTTTCTTCTCTCTCTCTCTTAAACGATCACTGATTCTTCACTTACTTTTGGTGCTGAAATAATTGCAGAATTTTTGAAAGTTTAAGCTAGACCTTTTCTATTAATTTTGTCAATTTTGAATCTGTCAAATTATGATGTTTAATTCACGATCTCGTGGCATAAATGTATTAATTTGAAGTAAACTGATTGAATGATTCATTTCTTTTGCGAGAACTGGACATTGACTGAATGCATGTGTTAATTGTTCAATTTCGTGAAGTAAACGAATTAGGACGTTTTGTTTATTCTGTGAGAAGAAACTCGATGCTAATTGAATGATAGGTAGGTTTTTCGTTTCTGTGAAGTGAAAGGATTATTAGGGTCTATCATTCACAAGTTCAAATTGTTCTGTGAAGTAAATAGATTGATATAATTAAATACTGTGGCGAAGATGGAGAACGATGGAGTGGGAGTCGATTTTAAACAGGAGGGAGTAGGCTGTAGGCGGGGGGCAATGGATGAGAGATAATTGAGAAGGAGGTTGCAATTTAGTAGACAAGGATTATAAATTTTAGGTCTATGATTGGCAATTAGGAATAAATCTGTAGCTATGAAGATCCTAGAGTGAAGAAGGGGAACGGAGAGACACAAAATGGGCGAATTACTTGTCAATTTTGGATTTAAGAGGCATAATATGGTCATTAAAAATGCTTCGGAGTCAGAGTGTTTTAGAAGAGAGACAGAGTTTAAGGGTAACAGATGAGGAAGGAGGGATAAAGAATAGTAGCAACTGTGATGGAAGTACTTGGAGAGCCGGGTAAAGAAAAGTGGGGCGGGTGAGAAAAAAAAGCTTATAGGTTTCCTGGGATGAATTTCTTTTGGTTGAAATCTAGATGTAGTTGGGTAAAACACCATACAAAATTAACATCTTCTAGATTTTTTTTTTTTTAAAAAGAGGTGGTCTTGTGAGTGAAAGGGACTTCTATGGATGGTTAGTTTTGATTTTTTTTTTTAACTCAATGGTGGTTGTGAGAATAAGATTGTTCCTTATGAGTGGTTCTTCTGGTGATCTTCCTTATAATTAATATTGTATACCCTTATTACTTCTGTAAATCCTTATTCTATGTTTATTGTTTAAACACTGCTGAATGACCAATATTTTGAAATAGAGAGAGTAGCATAACAGTAGATTTAACAATTTTCTCCACAAATTAACAAATGAGATATTTATTGTGGCATGGAGGGTGATTCCATTTTCAGTCTTTCACATTTGCTTGACTTCACTGGAGGAATCAATTAAATATCTGAGACAAGGAAGTAGCTCAACCCACCTGGGGATTTGCATATATGAATTAGGGTTTCTTCTATTAAACTTATTTTTCTTGAACTTATCTTATTTTTTTTGAAGTTTTCATTTTTTTTTTTTGCACTTCTCTAAACTTTCTTATTTTGTTCGAACTTTTCTCAACTTTTTGGAACTGCTTAACTTGACCTTAAATTTTCTTAATTGTTTTTTGAACATTTTCTAATTTTTAAAATTTTTTTTACGAAGTTTATTAACTTTTCTGATTTTTTCTGAAAATAAGTATAAAAAAGTTGAAGAACAGACCCTTATTGTTGATCTCCTATTAAACTTTTTATGGCACACTGGTTGGAAGTATCAAGTATTGCGCTTCATCAGTCTTTTCTCACCCAAGAGGTAGTATACTAGTATATATGCTTCCACGTAAGTAGAGGGCCTTTATTATGTATATTTGAGGCTAATGTCCCTTACTAGTGGTGAAAGATCATAGTGTAAGTACCATGGTGAATTATCCACTTGGTGTGGATTCTTTTTTGTTTAGTTATCTCATAGGATAACGTGAGACTTTTACAGGGTCTATGATTAATTGTGCCAGAAGATTTATGTCATTATGCTCATACACTGAACAGCAGAGGCAGAATATTCAGCCATCACATGGCAACGCGATAGATTCTAGAGTGCTTCATCAGGCCACCAGCACTCCGAGAATCTCAACTCTGCAGTTAAGATTCTATGGATCTGCACCAGTTGAGAGGAGCTCGACATTCTCAGAAATAAATTCCAAGGATATCAGTTATTTTAAGAGTATATTGGGGGAGAACAATGTAATACTGGACCCAGATAGACTTGAGCCTGCAAACAGAGATTGGATGCATAAGTACAAAGGCTCAAGCAAGCTGATGCTAATCCCTAGGAACACTGAAGAAGTAACTCTCTCTTTTTCTGTTTTCAAATTATGCGTAGAGCTGAATGCTTTATGTTTATATGTATACGTGTTTGTGTCTTTATGTATGTGTCTTTAATAGTTTTTTTTTTGTTTTCTAGTTTTTTAAACATATTAATTTTTATAGACACACAATTAAGGAATTCTGGCACTGGATTTTTTCTCTTTTCGAGAAGGCCAACTCGTCTTAATTATGGATGATTATGTGACTGAAGAAACTTTTCTTAGCCCCTTCTTCATGTTTGCTAATATAAGCTCCAACGTTTTACTTCTCATATACACTTTATGAAGTCATACTAGTATTTTGGCCCGGGCGATGCCTCGGGTCACTAACAATTATCAAATATAGTATTATACATAAATTTCATAATTAATTTTAATGGACATCATGGCATGATGAGTTGTTTAAAAAAACTTCTAAGGAGTTGGAGATAAAAAATAACAATTTCAATGGAATTAGGGTAAAAGAATTTTATTACTTGATAGAAGTGTTAGAGATCAAAAAGTATGTCTATGTCTTTATAATTACATATAATTATAAGACTTTATTATGTTTTACTTTGAAACATTAAGCATTAAGATTGTAATGGATTAGTGGTTAAACACTCACATTTCGTTTCAAATGTCTTGTGCTCGAATCCTAGTAACTACACATTGTTAATATTTTCTAATGAGATTATAAACATGTGTATTAGATGCTTAAGAAGAGTGCCACGTGGCACCGTTCCTCTGATAAGAACGCCTTTTAATATATTTGTATTGATGTCAATGTCCATGACAATGCTTTGAAAAAACTAAACAAATTAGTTTTTGAGGTATAGGTAGCTTTTTAAGGTAGGATCTAGCTCATTATTGTTATTTTTCTAATCCAGCAACTATTTTACTCAACACTAATTGTTTTAAAATCTATTTTGACTACTAATCTCCAACAACTAACAACTATTGCAACCAATGACAGCTACTAAAACAACTAATTTTGTCGAACAAGCCCAAAACTACTCCTAATTCATCACCATTACCACCATAATTATAGCTGTCAAACAAGCCATTTAGGGTTGTGTGGATTTGGCTTGGCTTAGTTAATGAATTTCTGCTTTAGTCTTTGATGTATTTCTTGTGGCCAAGAGGACATGCCCGAGTGCTTTTGTAATTGTAAATATTTTATGAATAGCTGAATAGCTCTCTAACTATCGTGAGAAATGGATGATGTTCATTCTACTCAAGCTAACATGCTTCGTTTTCCAGGTGTCTCATATAATGAATTACTGTAACTCTAGACATTTGGCTATTGTCCCTCAAGGGGGTAACACTGGTCTTGTTGGTGGAAGTGTGCCTGTCTTTGATGAGGTAATAGTATTACTTTGAAAACGAGGAATCAGAACTAAGGATAAAGTTTCTCATGCACTTTTTAAATGCTATAATGATATTTTATCATTACTTGCATGTGTGTTCTTTATGTTTGGGTCCTTTTTTAGTTGTCAAGCTTAAGATTTTGACACGAGGGCTGTCAATAAGACATTTTTGCATTCCACTAGCATATGAGTAAGTAAGATAGCTGGTTTCCAGAGCAATATTCTGTCATGGGTGCCCTGGTCATCTCTGCTGCAGGTTTGAGCAGTTGTCTTGGTCATAGATTGACTGGATTGGGAGTCGGCAAAGCACAACTCATCTTTTTCCTTTTTTTTTTTTGTTATGCCTCTGAGTTAATTTCTTCATCTTGCAGGTATTAGTTCAGAATTCTCTTTTCATTGTGGGCATGCTCGAATGGTGGTCTTTAAGTTTTCATAGCATGGTCTTTATTGATGTCTTTGTATTGTTGGCTCTTGTTACACGGTTCTGAGCACAATTGTGCTCAAGTCCTTGTTTTTGGTCCACAGGGAGCCATAAAAGGAAATTATATATATGGGCTTTGGACCTAGGTCTCGGGTATCACTCTCTAAAGATCTCGCTTGAGTTACTTGACATCTACATATACAAGTCTGTTTAACTTTAACCATTAGTCTGAAGTTTTGGATATTGGCTGACTATTTCTCTTCTTTTTCTGTTGCAGATTATTGTCAACATGAGCTCGATGAACAAGATCATATCTTTTGATAAGGTATGGCCCTTCTATAATACTGAACTTTATCCTGTAGTTACTTACATGACTATTCATATCGGAAAGTTAGCATAAGTGGTAACTGCTTTAAGATCTTCTGGGAGCTGTGGCAAATTTGATAGTGTAGTCTCAAACAAACCAACTGTTGGTTTTGCTCTTATTCTTTTGCAAATTTCCTCTATGTAAAGTAAATGTGTTATGCACAACGAGTACCTGTTTGCTATTGCTTCCCCTTACTATGCCTTCAATGAAGGATGACTATATGAGAATCAACTTTATGTAATGTGACATATGGTTCCAACTTTAGTTCCAACTTCCAAACTTTATATAATACATTCAGCTGATAATTAACTTGCATTTTCTTATAGGTCAGTGGTATATTGGTATGTGAAGCAGGGTGCATATTGGAGAATCTGGAATCTTTCTTGGACAGTGAAGGGTAAGCTCTGTTATGCTAATTTTAACTACATTTGTATTGTATATTAAGTGTCTAACAGTTTGCATAATCTAGGTCATTGGGGAATGAGTCAATTGATATTTGAGGATGTGCAGATTCTTTCAGTTTTATCATACTAAAACTTGCCCAATTGGTGTAAAAATTTCTTATGCTCTATGTATACTTCGTGCGATGCATCTCTATGTTTGGTACTGTTATGATAACTGTTCCATAATCTTCAATCATTTGTCTGGAAGTGCACTTTGTGAAGGTGGTTTCTGTAGTCTTCAAGCATTTGTATGGAAGTGCACTTTCTAATGGTGCTTGTTATACTTCTGCTAATACTTCGTGCTTTAGATTTGTGATGCCTCTTGATTTGGGAGCAAAAGGAAGCTGTCAGATAGGTGGAAATGTTTCAACCAATGCCGGTGGTTTACGCTTGGTTCGTTATGGATCGCTGCATGGAACTGTGCTAGGTAGTGTATCTTTGTTTTTAGGTTCTTCTTATGGCAATCTTATTTCATCCTTTTTATGACCTTTAAAGATCTTTAGATGTCTAAGAAATAAATATGGGTTTCAGAAAAAAATAACATTTTCGAAATGTTTGGATCTATAAGTGAAAGGAAGGTAAAATAGTGCTGTACCAGCCTGTGCCAAACCTAAATGATTACTATAATGTAAGCATGGATGCAATTCAGTGAATGGTAAACCAAAGAGGATGGATCTCATGTATTAATATCCATTTATTGTAACCATAATTTCTTAGTGAGGCTATCAGCTAATACTAGGAAGCTGAAACATTAGAATTCACAGGTTATGATTGCTTTTACTGCTACCTCATGAAGTCATGTTACTAAAATTGAACGAAATAAATATTTGTAAATAGAAATGCTTACATTGACTTTCGGATGAAATCGTGAGTGATTTTCCTTATGTAGCACAATAGCACACATAGAAGATGCCCTTGTAAATTTGTAGTGTACGAGTGAGAAAGAGTGATTGTTCAAGGGTGGACAGGCAGGGAGATAAGGTCTTGGAAGATTGACTCAGGAGTCAGGATGAATAATGGGTAGGGCACGGGTGAGCCAAAGTCTTGGTGCAAGGCTTTGTTTGTTTTGTGCTATGCCTAATGCATGTGGTTGTCTTCTGGCTTCATTCTCGTTGGCTTTGTAGACTTGTGGTGGGCACTTGGGTGGCTATTGGGGCTCGCTTATGGTGGTGTGGCTGCGCATGTGTAGGCCACGTGCATGCATGGCGTGCGCGCTCTGTTGCTACTGACTTTGGTGTCTTGTGCAAGGTAACTGCTTGCCAAGGGATCCCTTGGGGTGACCGGTGATGTGTGCCTAGCTTGTGTCCTAATCCAAGTAACTGCTTGGTAACCGCCATTGACATGCTGGTAGACAGGAATAGTAGGGCACTGACATGGCAAGAGACATGTAACTGTAGGGGGAGATCTCTGTTGAGGCCTAAGGGTCTGGCCCAAACTTTTATAAAATTAAATATAAAAAATTGTGTTATCCATATATATTTTACAAAGGCTGTGGTAGCTTAAATTTTCTAATTTAGAACAAGAGGCTAAAGGCTAAAACCTTTCCCCCCTCAAGTTTTCTTTCTAAGATCTGTCCATCACTGTTTATGTGGCATGAAAGATTGGTACTGTCCATTGGTAACTGCTCCTAACTGCCATCTATGTATGAATATTGAATAGGCACATTATTAGAAAGGGCTAAGACAATTGAAGTTCTGAATAGTTTACTAGTTGCCAAGGCCAAGCAACATGTTGGTTGGCCAAGGGCTCTTTCACCTAGGGCAGTGAGGCTGTCACTGGCATATTGTAGATAGGGGACCAAAGCCTGGAGGCCAAGAAATGTCAGCAATCTTTAGCCTTTATGCATGCATTCTTTCCCTTTGCTACTCGTGTACTACCTCTGTTTGTTTTTAATTGTTACACTTTTCTTTTTAAACCATTTCTATTTAATTGCAACACTTTCACTTTATCGATATATGGTAACATGTCACATCACATTTACTCACTTTTGTACCTCATTTGGCCCACTGCCCCTTTTATTAACCCACTGCAAACCATTCCACCTGTCCAACTTTTCTCTATCCTCCAATAATTCAATTTTTTTTACATTTTCCAAAACAAAATTAGCTTTTTTGTGCAATTTTGTCATGCTTTTTTGTGCAATTTTGTCATGCTTTTTTGTGCCTTGCCTTGGTTATTCCAAAGTGAGGTGTAAAAATTAAAAACAAACGGACGTAGTATTTATTAATAAATTATTAATTTGCTGTGCCAGCATATTTACTTTTGTCCTTTTTGAGTAAGCTAGTCAATTAACTCATTAATTTATACTTGTGCTGTAATGTGGCTAACCTCCACCATGTCACCATGCGCATGATGCATAGAATATTTGCAAAGTGGTTTTTGTAGATTATAGTATGATATACCTTTAAGGAGCTGGGAGCCAATGTCTTGGAAGCCTGAGTACTTGTTTTGTGTTATGTTATTTCTGTAGAAGTGCGCATATAGGATCTTTGGTTGTGGAAGAGAACTGTATCTATTCTTCTATGGGAAAATTTTCAGTTCTAGGTGCTGTCATTTTTTTTAATATCTTGATATCAGAAATGATACCATTGATCAGCTGCTAGCACAGCACTTACATGGGAATTCCTCTGTAGGCCTTGAAGCAGTATTAGCCAATGGTACTGTGATGGACATGCTGGGAACGTTACGTAAAGATAACACTGGGTACG
The DNA here is from genome assembly GCA_947646795.1 of Beta lomatogona. NCBI lineage: Eukaryota > Viridiplantae > Streptophyta > Magnoliopsida > Caryophyllales > Amaranthaceae > Beta > Beta lomatogona. The sequence continues at coordinate 263,667 of CANSNZ010000464.1, read as the reverse complement.
ACTTGAAGCATTTATTTATAGGTCTGTGGCGCAGATAGTTTTCTATTTCTTTCTGGCAGCTCCAAGTAGGTGAATAATAAGAGTCCTTTTTTGTCCCTTGGCAGTAAATATATATCTGTGTTTCTGGCTGCAGGAAGTGAAGGGTCGCTTGGTATTGTAACTAAAGTTTCCATTCTTACTCCTCCGAAGTTGTCTGCTACCAACCTTGCTTTTTTGGCATGTAATGACTATATCAGCTGTCAGGTAGCTAGCAAGTACTCTACTTAAAGTCAATGATCTGTTGTAATGCTGTGTAGCTCATTTATGCATGACTATATATCTAGGAAATTTTGCTGGAAAACAACCTTAAATGACAGAAGAAAAGACAAAGAGAATGATGATGGTGGAGGGAGGTGGTGGTAGATGCCTAGATGGGATGAGGTATTGCTTGTGTAAGGGGGGGGAGTACTACCTTCAAAAATAATAGTTAACCCCCTCCCCCCGCGCCCCCCCAAGGATAATGTGTTACCCCCAAAGCGAGGGTAGTAGCTCCCACTTCCATCTCCCCTTCCTTGCATTACTACATTATCTCTTTTACTACCACCTAAAGTCATCTTCCTTTTCTTCATTGTGTCTCCATTCAACTATAGTGCATTACCAGCTATTCAAACATGCCCTAAGTGAAAATAAATCTCAAAAGCACCCTAATGCGCCTGCAATGAACTGAGTTCTGCTTTAATACAACAGAGAGAAAAGCATGAGGAAGAAGATAAAAGATAGAAGATAGAAATGTGATTTAAAATAAAGAAAAGGAAGAAAGAAAAGAGAGGTTGATGCTCAGCATAGAAACCGATTGTATCACCAGATGTTTGAGAAGTCTGATTCATGCGCAAAAGCAATGCTTTCACATTCTGAAAGATCCTCGCTCTCTCTTGGCTCCCCTTAAATACAATCTTACCTAACATCCCCTCGCCCTCTTGCATAACTGACTTTGACAGATACCTCAATCATACTCCCTCACTCCCAATTTATTTGCCACCATGTCCTGTTTGCGCTTTTCCTTTTTAATCGCGGGATTCCTTTTTTAAGTAATATTTCTCCCTACTTATTCTCTGTGAAAGCTCCACACCCACCCACTTTTTTCTCTCTACTATTATTTTCAAAAGCTAGTGCATAAAGTATTTCGGGTAAATAAATTGGGTCGGGAGGAATAGTAGACTATCCAACATACCCTTCCTTATAGGATTACCGCTGCATATTGTGCCTTGCATAGGTAGACTAAAAGCCAAAAGGTGAGTTAGGTAGGTGCTAACATTACTTTTTGCCAAAGTAAGCACCTTGTCTTATAGGTCTAAGGAAGGAAAATGCTATTGAATTGCGCAAAATCTTCCCAGGTGGCTTTAAGGCAGGCAGGTTGTTCCATCTCACTAGGACCTCAGTTCTACTAGCATTGCCTTAATGTTTGTTATGCACATCTAGCACCTAAGTAGGTCCCACCACCAGTTCTTAATCAGCAATTTGCTGTGTGAGCAGAAAAGGGAAAGACAGGCAGAGATCCTATGGTTCTCTTGACTCGTGTGGCATTAGGCGCTTGTTTGCACTTTGTACCTTGCTTGACACAGCCACACAGGTATATAACTTGTAGTCTTGTACACAACAACTCCCACCCTCCAGTGGATAGTGAAAGCCTGAAAGATCCATAGTACCTTGCAGCGAGGTTTTCAAAGTGGCACTTGACAAGTGACTTTTGGTGGTAGGGTTGCAGCTTTAAGTAAGCTCTATCCCCATTCTCAAAGTTTTCCTCCCTTCTTTGAAGTTCAGCTGCCTATTTCATCTTCTGATGAGCTTGAACTAGATTGATGCGTATTTCATCCATTATGGCATCTCTCTCCAATTGGTGAGTCTCCAAACTGACGACTTGATTTTGTCCTTTGCTAACATGCATCAAATGCGGGGGATCATGACCATACAAGGTCTTGAAAAGGGTCATTTGAGTGGAGTGATTGGAATTATGCAAGCCATTTAGTGCAGTTCCTTGGCTGCTCATTCAGTTTGAAGCCTTATATTCACCACCTTAGATTACTAATCAGTTTGCAGATGGTATGCAGTATGTTTTCAATCTGGAATCTAGGAAACTGATTTAAAGGTGGTTTTAACTTTGCCTTTCATTTGTTAAGCTTTTCCATCCAGTAAAATCTCCAAGGTGGTATATCATCTTCTTCTTTCTATAGCAAATACAGTTTCAATTAAGGTAGCATGTCACTGATGCCTCTTATTAGAAGCTTGTCAACTTGATTCCATTTGCAGTTGGCATGGATGTCTAAGAGTAATTTATGGATCAAAGTGACTACATTTTTTCCTTTTGTCTATTTATTGCTTGCAGAAACTTCTATTTGAAGCCAGAAGGAAACTTGGGGAGGTCTTATCAGCTTTTGAGTTTTTGGATAGTCATGCAATGGATGTGGTAAGCCTTTTCTTTTTGCAGATACGAAGGTACTAGGCTACATCATGTGTTTCAGCTAGCTAATTTACTTACATACATGTACATAGTAGCCAGAAATTGCTGTTTGAACTTGTGTCCAATTTGCATGTCTGGCTATACGTAGCTTGTGTTTAAACAAATACAAGATTGCATGGACGAAATTTTCTCTTTATAGAGTTTAATAATTGTGGTGGGGGACAAAATACTTGGTAAAAGTGTAAAACTAGTTGTTTAATTAGTTGAAATTTGTTACTGTCATTACCTTTTTATTTGATTCATCAAGTAGCAAAATTAGGGAATGGGAAAATTGGAAATGGACACATTTTAGCTAGCTAACAGCCTAACATATATTTAAGCTAGTTAGAGCACCTTATAATTTCAGCTTGTTCTAAGCTGGATTTTAGTTATATTACTTGGGCTGTTCATTTCTCCTCCAGTATCGACATGGGTATGGACACTTGACACTTCATTTTAGATCAAATATGGATAAACAGCTGAGTGTGATTGGGCATGTGTCCGTGTCTGACATGAGTATGCGAGTCTGAGTAACATAGCTTTTCCCCTCTTCTTAGCATCTAAGCTAGCTCAAGTTGGATGGCACATTTTTACGGCCCGTCTGGTAGGTAATAGTAGATGGTGGTGAAGGCAATGAGTCTATATGTAATTTTTGTAAGGAAAGTTCCTTCGTGGATTGTTGCCTCATTAAATAAAACTTTTGGCTTCTATAATCTAACTTTTGTGGGATTTCTTAATTTCTTTGGTGAATGGACTAGCTTGTCTTTTAAGCCATTTCATAGAATTTGCATACTTAAGAAAATGCGTGGTCTATTTTTTTTTTTTTTTTTTTTTTAACAATTATATTTTCTGTCCAGTGAACATCATTTGATATACATATGACTTGGGTGATTTGTTACAGGTTTTGAATAATTTAGATGGTGTTAGAAACCCATTGCCTGCTGTAATGCACAACTTCTATGTTCTGATTGAGACAACAGGGAGTGATGAATCCTACGATAGGTAAAGTATCTTTGGAGCTATTGTATCTGGTGTTGATTCACTGCTATGTTTGTGATTCAGCTGTTGATGTGAGTTCATGGTAGTTTTTTGAGGTTATAGCACAAGTTTCTTCCTTTAATAATTTTTAAGAAGTTTTGTTTTTTCTTTAACTTATACTTTCTCTGTATTTAAAAAAAATGCAGCATTTTTGGAAGTTGCAAAAATAATTAGTTAAAGTTTCTCCTTTATATCTCTCTTCATCTCATGAGTCTCTCATTTTATTCTCTCTCTCTCTATATCTCTCCTCATCAATTGTGCATCCCCTCCATGCTATAATATATTATAGAACAGAGGAAACATACATTCATGTGTATATATTTTTACCAAGTAGTTAAAAGCTCTTGCAAAGGGAAAGCAGGGTGTCCAAGATTATGTTTGGGCTTGTCTCCCCCCAGTGGCGGATCCAGGATCTGATGCACGTGGGTTTGGAGCCGTTCTAAAAAAACCCGAGAGTAAAAAAATTAAAGTTCTTTACGCATTAGCAATTATGTAGCACATATTTAAGCATCCAAAAATACCTATATATATACAAAAGGACAATTATATCCTCAATTTTTTTGGAAGAAATATAAATCCAAGTAGCTAGATACTCCCTCTGTTTTTTTTATCTTTCTCACTTGGAATCTTAGCACTATTCATACTTTGATAGAATCTTCTCAATTTTTTTCAATTTATAAGAAAAAATATAGTCATGTGGGGTCTTGTTTGATTAGTCTCAATTAGTACATTATTAATATCCAATCGTTATAATTTTTACTAATATATAATGAAAGATATTTAAGATTAAAGAGGTGCATTGGGAGACGCGCACAGGAAAGTGAGAATGATAAAAAAAAACAGAGGGAGTATATATTAACTATCCACATTGAAAATTGGAAGGCCAAAAGTTCAAAAGTAATATATAGAATCATAGTTAAACATTAGTTTGGATTCTAAAAATAATTAAGGAGGATTTCTCTAGGGGATTAAGAAAGGGAAATTTGATATGAATAAACCATTTATATTTTTACATTTTGGGATGATTCTCATAATAATCCAAACTCTTATTTTTTTGCCATCACTAATACATTTCTTAGGAAATTGAAGAGTTCATATTATTTCGATAAGATAGTACTCAAGCTTTGATGTTTTTCAAAATTAAAAGTTGAGATTATTATAAGAAGATGGGTAAAAGTTGGAGTTATTTGGAAAAATTTCAAAAAAAGAAATGAACAAAATGCTCCATAAAACTTAAAACTAAAAACAAGCCAAACAAAATTATAAGGTAGAGCTCTAAAATCAAAAAGAGAACAAAAAGGTCAACTTGTATGGAAAGAAAACTAAAAAGAACTTAATGAAGATGATAACTTGTAAAAAAACAAAAAAGAAGGGAAAAAGTGAACAAAAACCTCTTGAAAGAAAACTAAAAAGAACTTACTGAAGATGATTACTTGTAAAAAAAACAAAAAAGAAGGGAAAAAGTAAATAAATACCTCCACAGGGATTTGAACCCGCGTTCAGCGGGAGGAGGAGTTGCATATTTGCAGACCAGCCAACCACTGAGCCAGACACCTAAAACTAACTATAAAGTGGTGCGGAAAACTTATAACTTTGTATCCGGTTTCTGATTTTTCGCTGATTTTCTTCATTTTTTTCTCCAGATTTTTGTGGGTTCAGTTGAACCCACTAAACCCACGCTGGATCCGCCCCTGCTCCCCCCCCTTCTAGCTTGACTCCCACCTATCTAACCTCTCTGCTAGCTTTAAACAATATGTTCAATTTTCTTACATATTTCAAATTGGTGTCAACATGATAGCTTGTATAATAATGATTAGTAAATGATAGGTCTAAAATTGGATGATGGTTATGTGTCCAGAGAGAAGCTTGAGATGTTCTTGTTTCGGTTGATGGAAAGTGGTTTGATATTAGATGGTGTTGTTGCGCAAGACATTAATCAAGTATCTTCATTTTGGCGTATCCGCGAGGTTTCGACTTTAACCCCTTTTTTTTTTATACTTCCCATGTATGTAGTTTTGAATTATGATTTCCCTATTTATATGTGTTGTTCACGTATTCTTGAATCGTTATTGTATTGATAATGTTTCACGGAGCCTTCTGCAATTGCATATACTTATTCTGGTATTCTTGGCCTTCTACTATGACAGCCATGAATCCTTTGATAATTAGAATTTGATTTCAGTATGCTGCAGATGAGTCTCACAGCATGTAAAGAGAAACTGCAACCATGCAAGATCTTTTTGACATCTATCTATAATTTGTTGTCATCTCATGCCTGTACGCTTATACATTCTCACAAGTATTGCAGTTTTTGCTCAACCTGTTCCATTTCTGTTTATCTCCCTGTAAAAAGGAGGTGTTCCAGTTTATCTTGCATTATTTATGTAATTGGATTATGAAAAAAAACATGTTTTATCTTCTATCTGTTTCAGTGGGCTCATAGCATCAGACCTTTACTATAATTTATGTAAGCTGCCATGTTACAGGGTATACCAGAAGCGCTGATGAAGTCCGGGGCTGTATACAAGTACGATCTATCTTTACCTTTGGAGAAAATGTATGATCTTGTTGACGAAATGCGAACACGCCTTGGTAAAAGCCTTTTTATTTCCTTCAAATGTTGGTATAGCATGCCTTTCTTAGTTTCTTTTCTAGGCCAAGATTAAAAAATGCATATCATTCTTCAGTGCCATTGCTGGAGCGATGGCCTCATGCACAGATGCAGATATGAATGAGAAAACATCATTCCATAGGGAGGGCTATCAAGATGCGTAGACCCAATGAGAAATCGGTTATTGAGGCTCCTGAGAGGGGACAGGATAAGATGGGGCTCTCCGCCCATTTTTGTCAGTGTGATTAGAAGTTAGACATGGGGAATCTTTTGATTACAATGAAATGCTGATATATGACTGCCAATATTTCGACGACCTATATTTTAAGGGGTTTTAACTTTTAAGTGAATAATAAATATGAGACCACCATCAAAGCAGCCCAAGTGAAACTTACATCATCCATGTGAAATGTCCCCTTTCTCTATGAATAAAGTTATTATTCCATGGTTGTTTTTTCAAGAGTGTGAAATTCATGATGCAAACTATGAACTGAAACAGATCGGACCCTTATGTCTCCTGGGCAATTCAATAAATCATATACTTCCTCCGTTGCGAATTAAATGCAACAAATCCACTTTAACGCATGCCGAGGCATTATTTTGACCACAAATATCTATAATTACGTATAAGTAAAAATTATAAAAATTACATTTTACGAAAGTACGTCACGAAACGAATTTAACAAGATCCCACTTGACTATGTTTTTCATTATGTATAAATCACAAATCTTAGTCAAAGTGAAAAGTGTGAATAGTGAAAAAGTGGATTTGTTGCCTTTAATTCGGAACGGAGGAAGTATTTCTTACTTGTGCACTGTGTCATGATCTTGTTTTACCAATCTGGTGAGCAGTTGATCTGGGCGACTGCTCTCCCAAATTTCTGTCTTAGCATTAGCTTGGCTCCATTTGTAGGTCACCCTGCCAAAGTTGTGGGGTATGGCCACCTGGGAGATGGAAACTTGCACCTCAATATAACATCTCCTCAGTATGATGACGCTGTAAGTTTTTCTATCTTGTGTATCTTGTGGGAACAGTAGAAGAGCATGTGAAACATTGTTTCTCAGATGAGTGTGGATATTGCAGATTTTAGCACAAATCGAGCCCTTTGTCTATGAGTGGACTTCTAAGCATCGTGGGAGTATCAGTGCTGAGCATGGGGTTGGACTGATGAAAGCAAATAAGATCTACTACAGCAAGTCGCCTGAAGTGGTAAGGATTGACATTTACCGCTTGCATGCATCTCTCTTGACCTCCCCCCCAAAAGGAAAAAAAAAATAGAATAGAATATGGTTAACTTTTCACTCATCTTTTTGTTGGTCATTCATTGTTATTGCTAAAGTATGTATTGTGAGAGTTGCTGAATGAGGATACACCTTGCGTCCTAGAGTTTTGACTGTTGCCACTGTTTTCTGAACTTCTCAAAGTAGCTTGTTTTAGCTTAATTCTTGCTATATTGCACAATTCTGAAGTGCATACTTGACAAGATGGCAGCAAACTTCTGCTAAATGCAACATAACAGATTAACCTGTTGGATGTTTAGTCTTGTTAGTGAGATTGTTTCCTATATGGCTATTCTGTGTCCAATGTATGCACCCATTTCTTGCGTATGTTCTCGTTACATGCTTTGCCTATAGGTCTGAAACTCCTGAGAACATCTGACGCAGGTGCAACTGATGGTCTCGCTTAAGAAATTGATGGACCCAAATGGCATACTAAACCCATATAAAGTTCTTCCACATCATCTTAGTGTTAACCACTAAGGTAAGGCGTGTTTTTTTTCTCACTTTATCCTCTTAGTTTATCATTCTATCTCTTCACTGCAAAGAGGGCTAAAAAAATTTGATTATGTTTATGGTATTCGCTTAAGATGATGCAGGATGAGAACAACTTTGCCAACAACTTCGCCAGCGAATACTTTCTCTGACAACTTCAGTCCGATGATCAAGAAAGAGCAGGATCTTAAGTATACAGGAGGGCAGAACCAACAGAAGATAGAAAAATGATATCAATAAGAAACAGAAAACTACATTTGAAAGTTGTAATATATCATTAAAACTAAAAGCAAGCTATATCTCTGATGGAATTTGTTTGGAATGCCACTTGGAATAAATGATACCATATTCTTCATGCACTATTGTTTGTGTAGAGTTATGTTCAATTATGTATCAAAACTTTGCTTCCTAGAATATTCCATGACACTTACCATCGTATATAATAATTAACATGATTATACGCATTATTCGAAGCCAGGGTAGCAGTGGGTAGAAAAATATGAGGGGAATAGATGCTAGTTGCTGATTTTTCAGGGATATATGCTAAAAATGATGAGGATAATATTAACCTTGTTTTCAAGTCAAGGATTTTATTTCTTTTAGGGAGGTGGGGTTTAAAAAATAGAGAAAAGGAATCATTTACTCTCACAACTTATGGCAAGGCTCTGAGCTGCAAGCCTGCAATCTGCACACTTGGAATAAGGCTAACACATTTCACTTTCTCCTTCCTGATGTTTTATAATCTTAAATATCTCCAAAAACAACACCTAATTATAGAAATTATGGCAAGAATATTTTTTAATCTTTCAACTATTATTTTTGCTTCTCCTTCTTTCTATATTATTAGCTTCAATATCTCCGAAATTTATAAACTTTTTGTACCAAATATTAGGGATTATGGTAAAAATCGAATACAACGTGTTGATTGTAACAAATATTGGAAATATATTGATCTATATATTTATCTATATTGTGTTAATTTTTTTTTTGAAAGGATATTGTGTTAATGGGTTTAATGGGTTTGCATGGCTATGGAAATAGATTAAGTAAATGTTAGTGGTTTTCATTAAGATTTTTAATTACTGGTGGGGCAAAAAATAGCGAACCTATGTGGTTTTGCAAATTAATATTCAACGAATAAATAAATTTTTATTAATAACTGTACGTTGCACATAACCTAATATAGTTGGGGGAAAAAAGGAGTTGAATAGCTTTTTACCTTTTATATTCAAGACTAGGGATGGCAATCCAGTCCGGATCTGACCCTAACCCGCTCCGATCCGAAGAAAAAAATCCGAGCCGACTCCGACAAAAAAAAAAATCCGACTCCGAGTCGGAGGAGGGTCGGAGTCGGATATCATAAAATAATCCGATTCCGACTTTAAGTCAATTAATCCTTTTTTCTTATTTAAGTTAATGTATTATTTATGTATAACCTGACTTCGACTTTCAGCCAATTGTATTATATAAGATTTTTCCGTTGAAGAAATGATTGTTAAAAATAATAGTTATATTTAGATTATTTGTACTATATAAGATTTCCATATGATTATAAGATTAATTGTACTCATTATATTATTGTATTATAGAAGACTTTTCTATTATAAAAAATGGACGGAAAAATAAGTCAGATCGGGATCGGAGTCAGATGTTCGAATTTTCAGTCGGATGTGCGGATTTTAAATCGGATCGGATTCAGAGTCATGTTCGGATTTTAAGTCGGATCGGAGTCGGATTTTCGGAGCCGGATGTCGGAGTCGTGCTCAGACTCTGATTTAAAATCCGACTTCTTGTAGGGTCGGAGTCGAATTATGCATAACTCTGTTCAAATCCGACCCGTTGCCATCCCTATTCAAGACGTAAGATTGAACTTCCTTTACTTCAATGATTTTATACAACCAGTATAATATAGAAGTACACACGTTAAACACCAAGTGGCAATTGTATGTGGGTGAAGCTGACTTCCCAATACTTTTTTTCCCTTGCTAATTCCTTCCTATAGAGTATACATATATAGAAAGTATGCAACATCCCAATTGATCACTCATACAAATATGTTGATGAAACTTTCCGGCAACACAATTACATAAAATTGATGCAGCTTATCACCTTTGCCCTACTGCCTTGACAAATGGCTTGAGTTTGTTGCAAAGGAAGCTCTACAGAATACAGATAGTTCTTTCTTTCTCACTAATAAATTTAAGGAGAGAAAAAAAAAATTAGTAATTGGTTGTTGGCTGGTTCACATTCAGTTGACTTGTTTGATCAATGGTTGTTTCTAAAAATGTAAATAAAATTTATTGTTGGTTATTTGCTGTTTATATCAATCCACTATATCATTCAGAAACCCACTATATCATGAAGAAACTTATTATATCATTATCAGTCCTAAGCGCACTAGAATGGTTAGCATAGGTCGGACGTTGGGATCGGAAGCTTCTAGACTAAGCCCTTATTCGGTCTGTCTGTAAACAATTACAACAACATACTATATCATGCAGAAACTATATCATTTCTGAATAATCCACTATATCATTCAGACACTCATTATATCATGCAGAAACTCACTATATCATTCAAACACTCACTTTGTCATGCAGAAACTACATTTTTCTATATGTTAAAGCACATGTCACGATATACTACACCATCTACACTTTCATGCATGTTAAAAATTAAAATTAAATCCTCCACTATATTGCATATAATTTCACTATATGTTTTCCGCTAATAAAATCCACTATATTGTATATAAGTTTACTATATCTCTATAAAACTCACTATATGAAGTTAATATCAACTAACAACCCGATGCACACTAAGTTAGTACGCACTGGGTTCATATAAGTTTTTTTAGACATGATATTGAAAAAATATACGAGAGTTGCTTGCAATGGAAGTGTGTAAAACTTTTTATTTTAAACCAAAGGGGTACGTATAAAAATTATTAAGGGACAAATGACCAATGTGATGATTGTTTGGCTGATTTCATTTATACATTTTTTTTTTGAAAGAGAAATTTCATTAAATGAAGGCCAAACGACATCTACAATAAGTATTAAAGAAAAACAAGATATAATCACACAAGATCAAATCAAATTCGTCTTCGAAGAAACTACAATGAACCAGATCGAGCAATACAGCGCAGCCCCTTGTATTTGCTGAATCACGCAGCTATTGATGGGGAAGTATATCATTCTGACATAGTTTGGGGACCGCATCCGAATTTCCAATACTTTGATGTTGATGGTCTTGAACTTCAACCAATAGGAACAATCTCTCATACCAATTTTTAAACTTCCACGTGGGAAGAGACTAAAACTAAACTCCAAACTCCCATAAGAGGAGAGAAAGAACCCAAAAATTGGGTAGAAAACTCTCAAAAAGAGAGAGAATGAAATATTATTAATAACAAAAACAATAAAAACTAGAAGAAAAAAGAAGAATTGGGGGCTTACCACCATCGAAAGGATGATGGTAGCCCTAAACTAGAAGAAAAAATTAGGTTTTTTTTGGAGGAAGAGGAGAGAGGGGAGAGGAGGAGGCTAGGATTTCATTTATACATAGAAGTTGTACTTCTTGAGAAGTAGAATAAAAGAAGAAGAATACTAAAAAATTGTTTGCTTAAAAATACAAAAACTGAAAATACTTTTCATAATCTACACAAATACTTCCGCCGTTCTTTTTCTATTGTAACAATTGAGTTTTCACGCTTGCCAATGCATAACTTTAACTATTAATATCTTTAATTACTTTTTAGTAAAAATTATAAAAATTTGATATTTTGAAAGTATATTTCGAGACGAATCTAAAAAGATCTCATATGACTATATTTTTCGTTATGTAAAAATCACAGTAGATAGTAAAAGAGTGGTGGGTGAATAGCGTAAAATTTACATTGTTGCAATAGAAAAAGAACGGAGGAAGTATATTAAAAGGCGATTCTATCAAAGGAACACTGTCACATAGCACTCTACAATATATATTGACAAAATAGATTGAATGGAATAAGTTCGTATTATTATTAACCCAAAAGGGTATTTATATTACATCATATCAAATCTAACTTAGGTAGAACTAGGAAAACATATCCTAAACTAAATATAACACTAATAAATATTATCTCTAAATAAACACTGTTAGATATATATGTTTAGGTAAACACTTCTAGATAGATAGATCCTAAATCAATCCTAACATATATGAACGTCACACTCTTCTCAAGCTTCTACACATGTTAATGAATCGAACATATGACCATTAAAATAAAATGTGAGAACTTAACCACCACTCTACTATAATTTCAATGTTTAATGTTTCAAAGTAAAATATAATAAAGTCTTATAATTATACGTAACTATAATAACATAGACAAACTTTTTGATCCCTAACACTTTTTTTTTTTTTTTGAAGGGAATCCCTAACACTTTTATTAAGGTAATAAAATACTCTTACCCCAATTCCATTAAAATTGTTATTTTTATCTCCAATTCCTTAGAAGTTTTGTTTTTTAAACAACTTATCACGCAATAACGACCATTTTGCAATTTCGCACTAAACAGTAAATTTCGAAAAACTAATAAAATCAATTATGAAATTAATAAATTTGAAAAGTTGCTTACCTAATCCAGTCTTTGACAAGTTAAACTTCTCATAAATATATAGGAAAACAACGTATAACTTGTTGATAAGATTTTTTTTATAAGAATTAATAAGATTCTTTTGACTTGTTATTAAATTATTTTTCCCAATTTCTTTTTATTAATGAGACTAATTATACTCGTTTATTATTACTAATTGTCTAATTTTGGGCCACATGTACAAGAATGTACGTATAACTAGGAGACAAAACTCAATCCATATATAAACACTTACGTTTTTTTTCTTTCCCCGATTATCGAATTGTTGTCTTTCTCTCTCTCTCTCTCTCTCTCTCTCTCTCTCCCTCTCCCTCCCTCCGTTTACTCTCTTTCTTTCTCAAAAATCAATTGCAGGAAGATGACCACCTCCTCCACAACTTCTCGCAAGGTTCTTTTTTTCTCTCTCTCTTCCCTTTTTTTGTTTGTTTCTAATTTTACCCAATTAATTCAATTTCAAAATTCATTTGCAATTTGATTAAATATGAATTATTAACTTTAATTTTCACAAACTGATCATAAATTTTTGTTGGCGATGTTGAAAAGACACTAAGCAAAATAGCAAGTAATAGACTTCAAAAAGAACTCGCTGAGTGGCAGCTTAATCCTCCTACTGGTTTCAAGCATAAAGTCACTGATAATCTTCAAAGGTAATATCTTTTTTTTTCCCTTTAAATTTCAACTCTTTAGGGTTTTGCTTGAATGATCATATTTAAAATTATGGGTTTTTTTTTTGTTATATGATTTTGGAATCTGGGTATTCATTTTTTTGACCTAATTTTGCTTGAAATTTGAAATAAAAAGGTGGATAATTGAAGTAAATGGAGCACCAGGAACATTGTATGTAAATGAGACATACCAACTTCAAGTTGATTTTCCTGAACATTACCCCATGGAAGCTCCTCAGGTGCCTTTCACTTAATTTCCTTTTTTCACAGTTTATTGATTTATCAAATTGACTTGGCAATTTTTGTTTATTAATTTACAAGGAGGCGAATGAAAGAGTTAATCTTTTCTATGATCAATTGGGTATTTCTAATAATGAGAATTTGGAATTGAGTGTGGTTGTTCTTCTTGTTGTTGTTGTTGGGACAGGTGATATTTTTGCCCCCGGCGCCGATTCATCCTCATATATATAGTAATGGCCATATTTGCTTAGGTAAAATCTTCTTTTCTGTAACTTTTGTATATGAGGGTTACATTTCTATTTTTTTTGGAATGGATTTTATCAATTGTTCTGATTTTTCGAATGTTTGACTATTGTTGGTATCAGCTTAGCTGTATTAGCCCGTGTGGTTTATTTACTATCGTTCCTGGGTACTTTTCGTCATCCCTCTAATTTAGGAAGTAATTGTTCTAATTACAAAAGGATTATTTATAATGTTGTTGTAGATCATTCCATTGTTGGATCTGAAAAGCTCCTTGGTGTCACTTTCGCACTAAAACCACTCAACTCAACGAGATTTATGCTATGTTGTTGTTGTTGCCATACTTGTATAGTTGTATTTCATTTTGATGTCTCTATGTGAACTGACTCACCTACCACCTAAATTAGTCGTAAAGCCTTTTTTTATCTATACAAACTTATAAAATGCTTGCTGATGAGCTAAGGTATTGATTCTAAGGATTAAGTTTTAATGTATCATCGTGTAAATTGATCCACAAACCACCTGATCAGTCTTAAAAAGCTTTTTTAGCTTCATGACTGCATAATGCCATCATGCATCTTTGGAGTTATGGATTTATGTTTCATGTCTGCTTCCATTTGTTCATGTCCTTTTACATGGAAGGGCAGAAGTCATGCCATTTACATATCCTGGTGATAACATCAGCAACAGGGGATATCTTGCCACTCATTCTCATTGACTTGTTGTCCTTGAGCAGATGGATCTAACAGGAGCTACTAATATCTGTCGCTTTATGATTACAACTTTCTTTTCTCAACAAGATATTGATGTTGTAAACTTATCATTGGCTGGCCGTCTAGTCTCAAGTTAGTGAAGCATATGCCCACTTCCCTAATTTTGTTATTGGTCATGGCTGCTAACTAGTTCATCTTCAGTTTAGCAACAATCTGGATTTCCTAAAAATTTATTCAGAAACACGTAAACCTACTTGCGGATGAGACTCTACGAATCAGGTTGTAAAATTATGCTGCTTCTTGTTGCAGATATTCTGTATGATTCGTGGTCCCCAGCTATGACAGTGAGTTCTATATGCATTAGCATCCTCTCAATGCTATCAAGCTCTACAGTGAAGGTGTGCCTTTTTTTTTTTTTTTTAAAGCAATAGCTTTCAGAATCAGGCTACTTTAACGATATCATTGGGTGGAGATATGCGTATGTGAAGTATTTGTATTATTGAAGAGAGGAATCAGGCCACTCTGATGATATCTCTGCAATTTATTTACATAAATTGCTATCTTACTTATCTAGTGTGCATTGCCTTTTGTGTTTCCAGATTATAGTGACATAGAGAAAGTTACTAACATTAAATTTGACAATGCAGGAACGGCCTGAAGATAATGATCGTTATGTGAAGAATTGTAGAAATGGACGATCCCCAAAGGAGACCAGGTGGTGGTTCCATGATGACAAAGTATGAAGGTTTAAAACAAATCTCTGTCATACTTGTTCATGACTTCAGATTAGTCTCCTAACTCTTATAAAGATTTAAATGAAAGAG
The DNA here is from genome assembly GCA_947646795.1 of Beta lomatogona. Taxonomy (NCBI): domain Eukaryota; kingdom Viridiplantae; phylum Streptophyta; class Magnoliopsida; order Caryophyllales; family Amaranthaceae; genus Beta; species Beta lomatogona. The sequence goes on along the minus strand of CANSNZ010000464.1, from coordinate 248,447 downwards.
TGAAACCAAATTGAAAGAGAGCTTTCTTGACAACCAGATTGTCGTTGTCCTTCAGTTTGATTGTATATCGGGAAGGCTTTAGTTTTGTATAGAAGGAAAGAACCTTGTGCTACTTCATAATGTGTCACGGTGAATGAAGCTGGATCGTCCATGGGTGGTTTGAGGATGCTGAGATACTTGAATTGTATGCTCGTATAAATAAACCACCCCCTCCCTCTCTAAAAAAAAAATTGAGAAAATAGCTCCACTCGCACTCACATAAGAGTGTGCAATATGTTATAGTTCTTGTCTCTATATCACTGTTGTTTATTTGGCTTGACACTTCATTGATGGTATGATGGAGTATATATATTATCATGATACTATAATTTGTTGTACTTTCATATCTATTAGGAATAGAAATGAGGGGAACATGGCTCTCCCACTTACTTGTGCTGGAATGTTTTGTCGGTCATGCGTAGTGAATGATATAGGGAAGTCTTGTCAAAGTTCCCCACATAACAGCCCATGAAACTATGTTTTGGAAAATGGAGTTTGAATTATTGATGTATTCTCTACTCCATCAAATATTCAAACCACAGAACATGAGTATTGTGGTAGCTATATTTGGAGCTTTGTCCACTTTGAGGCCCACGATTATGGCCGATGAATGATTATGGTGCATCTGAAACTCTGAAAGTATATCTCTCGGTCATATAGCGGCACTTGGGGTGTTTGGGGGGGGGATAGGGAAATACCGAAATAGGGCTAGAAGAATTGTTGTTACATTATATGATGTTCTAAAGGAATGACTATGATCGGTGATCCACTGAGCCACAATTAATCTTTTTGCTATTTAATACTTCTGGTCTAATTTTCAGTTGTGTTTTTTTATTTTTCCTTGTAAATATGTCTGATTTTGTTTCAACTTTGATGTAACCGGGCTATCGAAAAGAACCTAATAAAGGTGCATGCATGCTGGTTAATGTGGAAAGTTCATATCGTCAATGATCAAATTAGCTTTACTTGACTTTCAGGAGACCTTAAGAATCACGGAACCTCGCAAAGTCGCAATAATGGTAATAAAACATGCAACTTTGCGCATGCATAGTCACAAGTCATGTTTTATGATCTTTTACACTCATTTGCCACTTGTATAAACGCAGGCTAATCTTCGGTCTGACTATCATTTTGCGTGACTTGTATTTGGACAGATTTAATGTTGTTTTCCCCTTTTAGGAGCAAACAAAGTAATTACACTAATATATCAAAAACTATGCATCATTACAACTTGTGCGAAAGAAACGCAAAAAATAATGAAGGACCTCTAAAGGTGTCAAATTAGGTTGTACTTTAGTTTTCAATTAATGCAAAATTTCTCGATGTCAAAAAAAAAAAAGAAATTTACTTTGTTATGTTTTTTTTTTTTTTTTTTTTGATAAGTTTTGGATTTTTATATATATATCAGAGGTTTAAAATAGGGATTACAATCAGGAAATTAACTAAGAGGACCAAAAAAGCCTATACCAGCAAAATTAAAATGCTGCTCAAAGCTATTTTCATGATACCAAACTCTAATATTTTGCTCCTGAAATAGAAAGAGGGGGAATGAAACTACATCCATGCCAGGAACTCATCTTGCCTTCTTAGCCCTTGTTTAGCCAAGGCATCAGCTACATGGTTTGAATCACGGACATGGTGGATTATTGAGAAGGATGGAGACTTCTTCAGTGCATTCCTTATGAAGTTAAGCTGGAAGTTCAGGTTCCAAGGGCCACTATTGGGTGAAGTACACCAAGTAACCGCATTAAGGGAGTCTGATTCAATAATGAAATTCTGACAAGGGAGGCGGTTTGAATTGGTGATGGTAATCTGAATTGCCCGGAGAATAGCAAGGACTTCTGCATTATTTATTTCCATAGGAGGGGTAGGTGCTGAAAAAAGGCAAATAAAGTCACCATTGTCATTCCTTAGTACACCACCTATTGCTGAATTTGTAGCACAATTATTCACTGAGGCGTCTACATTCCACTTGCAATAACTAGGTGGAGGAGGAGACCATGAGGGGCAAGGCTTGATTTTGGATTTTTGAGCTGGAGACTTAATGCTGCAGTTTCTAAGGCAAGATGGGTTACGGATAATGTCTTCACAAGAGTAAGGGAATGGGTCGCCCCACCCCTTAATCCACCAGCCAAGTCTAGTGAGAATCATATCACATGTTTTTTCCATGGAGAATAGAGTTCCATTAAAGATTCTCCCATTTCTTTCTTTCCATAGAGACCAGATGATGACATAGAAAGCTGCCAACCATACCTTCTTGAAAAACGGGTCAGCTCTAGGGATTGCCCATTGATTGAAAGTGGCCATCAAAGAAGAGGGAGATGTCCATGAGACATCCCATAGGTTCATCCACCAACACCATACTTGCCAAGAGTAGCAGCACTGGAGGAGCAAGTGATCTACTGTTTCGGATGCTGAGTTGCATAATGGGCAACAGTCTTGAGAGGGGGGGATAACACTAATCTTCGCGAGTTTCGCTCGTGTATTTAGCTTGCCTAGACATGCCAACCAAGCAAATATCTCGATACGCGGGGGAACTAGACCACGCCAAATATGACCAACAGCTTCTTGATGACTTGTCGAGTCAATTTTTGCAAGCTCAAAGGCGAAAGATTTGACTGAGAATATTCCAGACTTACATGGAGACCAAATCAGGTCATCATCCTCCTCCATTGATATGCAGACATTTTTTAGGAGATTTTGTAACGAGTTACATTCATCAATGTCACGAGGCCGTAGAGTTCTGGCCCAATTGAGGCTCCAAATCCACGAATTCCCATCCCAAAATCCAAGTGAGTGAACTGTGGCATGTTTATGATTTGTGATTGAGTAGAGTCTTGGCAGAAGAATCTTCAACGGTTTTGGGCCCAACCAAGAGTCATGCCAGAATAGGGTTTTAATACCATTCCCTAATTTTTTTCTAGGCCCATTTAGGGCTAGATTTTTTGCATCTGGATTGCTTAGTATAGAAGAGCAAAGTGATTTCCAAGGCCCACCATTTTTTGGAATATCTAAATCCAATACTGTCAAACATGAGGAGTAGTTATACTTTGACTGGACCACCCTCCTCCATAATGAGTTTGGCTCAGCAAAGAAACGCCATATCCATTTATACATTAGAGCCAAATTTCTATGCATAATATTTCCAATAGATAGACCCCCTAAGGATCTTGGTAATTGCACAGATTTCCAGTTTATCAAAGGCATAGCATTTTTTTCCATAGAACCGCTCCACAAGAATTTTCTCTGAAGTTTTATGATTTTGTCGATGATGCCATGGGGAACCGGAAAGATCGACATGAAGTATAATGGCAGATTTGAAAGAGATGACTTTAAGAGCGCAAGTCTCCCTCCAATCGAGAGAAGCTTTCCACGCCATGAGGCTAATTTTCTTTCCATACGCTGCAATATAGGATCCCATAGACATAGCCTGGATGTGTTTCCACCTATTGGTAAGCCAAGATAGGTGAAAGGAATGGTGCCTTTTTTACGAAAAAGATCATTTGCTTTGCAATCAAGCCAAGCATCGAAACATTTAATCCCATAATTGAGCTTTTATGAAAATTTACCTTTAGCCCGGAAGAGAGATGGAATAGAATCAGTGCTTTTTTAATGTTTTGCAAAAAAGTCATATTTGGGGGGCAGAACATGATGATGTCATCTGCATATTGAAGGTGAGAGATATTCGGCCCCCCTACAGATGCTTCAATGCCTTCCCAAAGTCCCATAGAGGTGCATTTCTCAATTATCAGATGAAGTACCTCGACTATGATATCAAATAAAAAAGGGGATAGAGGGTCACCTTGTCTAAGCCCCTTTTGTAGTTTGATTGGAATTGTTGGAGAACCATTGATCAAAATAGATGCTGTTGCAGATGAAACACAAGAATGAATCCAAGTAATCCACTTGCTAGGAAAACCCATTTGAGAGAGAGCCCATTTTAGGAAGGACCATGAGACACTGTCAAAAGCTTTGTTAAAATCGAGTTTGAGAAGTGTAGCTTTGATTTTTTTCCGTTTGCAAGAGTCGATAATCTCGGCAGCCACAAGGGCACCATCAAGTATTTGGCGGCCCTTTACGAACGATGATTGAAAAGGACTAATAATAGAGTCCATGATTGCTTGTATCCTTCTCGCAAGGATTTTCGAGATGACTTTGTACCAACATCCGACCATGCTTATAGGACGGAAGTCCTTAAAGCATTCGGGCAGATCTGATTTTGGGATTAGGGTGATAAAAGCCGCATTACTACCACAAGGAAGTTTGGCCGAAGACCAAAATTCTTTAACAATCGTGTATACATCAGATTTAATTGTTTCCCATGAACATTTTATGAAACGGAAGTTAAAACCGTCGGGGCCCGGTGCCTTGTCAGAAGCACAGGAAGAAACAGCATCATCAATTTCTTTATTGGTGAAGGGGGAGATAAGGGTTGTGGCTTGATCATGATTTAGAGTTTTGAAGTTTAGGCTTTCGAAGGTGGGTCTAACACTGAATTCTTCCGTGAAGATATCCTGGAAGTAGTCGATGGCTGCGCTCTTGATTTCATGAGGAGATTTCATTACTTCACCCTTGTGGACAATAGATTCGATGGTGTTTCTCCTTTTCCTGATCGAGGCTATTGTGTGGAAATATCTAGTATTTTTATCCCCTGCTTTGAGCCACAAGGTCCGGGATTTTTGGGCCCACAATACTTCCTTTCTTTTTGACCATTCCCACAGTTCAATATGAGCCGAATTTCTTGCAATGATTTCATTTTCATCAAGGGTTCTAGAGTTTGCGGTCAGATCATATGAGTGTATGGTTGACTCTAGGCTGGAGATTTTCGAGTCAATGTGGCCAAATTCATTGATGTTCCATTCTTTCAAGGATGATTTTAAAGCTTTGAGCTTTTCATGGATAGGGAGGGAGGGTGAAGAAGACCATGATTTTTCAACTATTTTGAGGAAATTTGGGTGAGAGATCCAACAATTGAGGAAACGAAAAGGCCTAGGACCCCAATTTTTTTCGGAGGTGGTAGCAAGGAGAGGGCTATGATCAGAGAAAGTACGGTTTAGGAGTGAAGTTTTTAGGGAGGGGAAAATTGATAACCATTCCGGGTTGAGGATTAAACGATCTAATCTACTCTTTGAGTTTCCTCGAAACCAAGAGTATTTGCCATTTGATGGGGGTATATCAATCATGTGAGTCCTTTGAATGAAATCATTGAAAGCTGCCATGTTTTTCTGAGAAGCGGATTGACTGCCCCTTTCTTCCAGATTTAAAATCTCGTTGAAATCGCCCATAATAAGGCATGGAACGCTCATTAGGTTCCAGAAATCCACAATTTCCTCCCACACTTCGTTTCTAAGATCAGCATTGCAGGGATTGTATATGTTTATCAACATACATCGAAAATCAAGAGCATTAAAAGAGCCACATAGAGCAATCCAGTTTCGCTCTATTTTCGAAGATTCCATTGTGAAAAGATTTTTGTCCCATATTGAGAGTATTCCGCCAGATTTACCAACTGAGGGACTAAAAAGCCACCCAAGGTTGTCATTTTTCCAGCAGGTACGAATTATTTTCTGGTCCAAATTCTCAAACTTTGTTTCTTGCACGAAGACAAAAGTGGGAGATTTTGAAGATGTGATTTTTCTAAGGGCACTTCTTTTAACCTTTGCCCCCATACCTCTAATGTTCCATGAGATAATAATCATGATTGCAATGTGGGTAATTGAAGGAGTCACTAGAGGACTCACTTTTTGCTGGCCAGCCATTCAGCTGCCTGACTAGTGAGAATATCACCTATTCGCCTTCTGAGCTCAGCTTGAGAACCTGGAAATAAAAAACCAAGCTGATTTGCAAAAGATATGATGTCATCAGTTGAGATGGGTATGAGTTTCGTGGGATGAGGGATGGAATGTTTCAAGGGCGATGAGTGAGGAGGGGAGTTTAGAGAGGATTGCAATTTTTCTTTTCTCTTGATTCTTTTCTTTTTCAACTTTTTTTGTCTTTTGTTTTCAGCAGCAAATTTGATGGGGGTGGAAATTGTGGACTCAAAGCCCGGTGGAAATAGTGGGCCAGAGTCCATAGATGATGAGGAGGATGATGATTTGGGCTTTAGAAGAGGGTTAAATTTATTAGCCAATTGTATTGGTGATATTTTAGAGGATCGAGGTTTTGGAGGGGACTGGGCGAGGTTTTGAGGCTGGGCTTTGAGATCTGAGTTTTGGGAGTTGGGCTGACCGTCGCTTTGGGCTGGATTGGAAAAGTGGGATTGGGTAATGATTTGTTTAGGGGATGACAGAGAGGTTGGGTTGACTTTATTGTGAGATGATGAGTTGGTATTTCCCGAGGCAAAAGATTTGGGAGGAAGGTTTTGTTTTTGGGAGGTGAAAAGAATTCCACATTTCTCAAAAAGTGGATTTATGAGTGCGTCAGATTTCACACTGTTGTTTGTCCCATGTGGGACCCTCGCCGTCGTTTCAGATACTGACCCTTGAGAGGATTTTTTGAGAGGGGGAATTATTTTGGGAGGAGTGAGGAAAGTATGGTTTGGCGTATTGTTGTTGGGTGAGGAAATGATAACGTCATCGTCTGAGTCATGGATTTCAAACAGTGGCTTATCCCCTAAACTTGGTGAAGGACTGATCTGATGACTGACATTATTAATCATTGATCGGGATTTTTCGTCTATTTCAAAGAGAAAAATTGGGAATTTCTTATCATCAATTTTGAGCCACATCTTGCAGTTTATTTTAAACAGGCAATCCGTGATTATGGACACTTTTGCACCATCAAGACTTGCATAATCAACAGAGACTACTCGCCCAAATACACTGCCAATTCGATGGAAGTTCTCATAATTCCATGCCATGAAAGGGACGCCATGAATGTTGATTGACACACTTCTCCATTTTTGTGCAATACTTTTGGTGACATTTCTTATATCAACAAACCATTGTTCTAGCCACTTGCTTTCTATCATTGCAATTTTTTCTTCTGTTGACTCAAATGTGATAAGGTGCATCAGACCTCCCAAAGATTGAATTGTTAGGCTATTTACACCCTCTGCAAGGATGCTTTCCAATAACTCAAGAGAGGATTGTGAGGAGTGAGATATGGCAATGACGCTTCGTCCGAGCATTTCTTGATTATCAAGACTGTTGGTTCCTTTGATCACTAAAGCTATGTCATCATCAATGTTTTCTTCTATTAAGTTATTCCTTGCATTTTCTGTTGCTTCCCCTAGCAGTTTTGAGCTAACGAGTCTTTCAGCAGTTGGGTTTTTGTAGAAAAACTCTGGTTGTGGGTCAATTTCTTGGATTTTCTCAAGAGGGCGGGTTTTGGGGTGGTTTGGATTGGGGTGATGTGGCTGTTTTTGTGGGGATGGTTTGTGTATTTTAGCTTTAGGGAGTGCAGCGTCTTTGTATGATCTGTGGTTTCTGAGGGAAGATTTAGGATTAGGAATGGGGTTGGTGATGGGAGATTTCGGTTTTGGGTTTAAAGGGGGGGATGAGTGTTTTTGGCTTGCCATTTCATGTTTGGCGAATTGCACTCTTAGTCTTTTTCCTTCTAACTTAAGGCCATTCATCTCATGGATTGCAAGTGACGAAGACATATGATGAACATATTTAATAAATGCGTACCTGAATTTGGGTTTTGGTTTAGGAATAACAGGAATGATGATGCTTGTAATGTCTCCAAATTTTCTGAACATGCCTTCAATGTCAGATGGGATAGTGTCTGGGGGGAGATGAGTGATGAAGATTGTTTTTGGGGATGGGTAGGCAGATGGTGGGTGATTCTTTGAGGTTTTCCTTCTCGTAACTTTGATCCATGTCCCATGGTTGAGTTCTCTTGATGGTTTCTCTCTCTCTAGGTTTCTCTCTCTCATTCTCTCTCTTGCAATTTACTTTGTTATGTTAGACATGTATATGCTGTATTTGGTCAAATCAAATAACTCTACTCTTTCATCCTCTGAGATTTTTCATGGGAAGTAAAAGGTTTTGCGTTGGGTGTTGTTAATTAGATTATGCCTGAATCTAAGACCAAAAAAACTTGTCTACCTACTAGATGACTTAAATACTTGGTGGATCCTAACTTAGTATTGTTAATAATTTTTTAATTGTTTATTATTTCTAGTGGATAAATATATCAATCTCCATTTAAGATAGGTGGCTCAGATTAGGGCCGTACATGTACCTATTACTAGCTTAAGATTTAAGCATTGGTAGACTTGTATTCATCGTTGCTTTTCAAATGAACTAGGCTATGACCCATTTTTGGTTTTTTACTACCTTTTTTATATCCCATTTTTTAAATAACTACCTTTCTAAAATTTTCTCTAATTTAACTACCTTTCAAATTCTTCAATTGTTGATTTTATTACCCTTTAATGAATTCTGTAATCCGTTATGTGAAGCCCACTTGACCTTTTTCCCATTTCCTTAGAAATTCTCTTCGACATTTGTGCTCATAATCTTATTCTTCCTTCTTGAAACACCATTTTGCTCAAATTTTTTTCAAACAATCTTCAAAAGCAAATTAAGAGTTTGTTGCTTGGATGTAGATTTATCATGGTTTTTTTGTGATGTATTTTGGACCCCCATGTACTCCTTGAACTTCCTGCTGCTCTTTTTTTTGTTGGTGTAATGTCCCTGTTGAGCGTTGAATGAAATGCATAAAAACTGCAAATCTATGTATACTAATATATTATAAGGCGATCCAAAACCAGGAACGGTACCACGTGACTCTATCCTTCATGTACTCCACATACAATAAAAAAATAAAAAATAGTATGGTATAATATCTGATCACATGACTTCAAGTTAGTATATTAACGTCTTAACCACTAATCCAAGTAATTTTTGGTATTATAATTTCAAAGTAAGATAGTAATAAATAAAACTATAATTATTCGGGAGATAGCCCTGGCCTAAAAACTGGTTATAGATAAAAAAAGGCATTGTGATAGATTTTTTGCTATATCTCTCAAGAATAAAACATTTGCACTAATTAATTAAAGCCATCAATAATGTTATATTTACTCCACAAATAATAGATAGATGCCTGCTTCTGTATCATAGTGATGAGGGACTGTTCTCTTGCTCTAGAAGCCTGGGCCATTACTAATATAATGGGCCCAGATATCGCTTCCATTCACAATACCTTTATGGATTGGCTCATGCAATGCACTTTTTGCTTCATGAATGAGGGTGGAGTGAACAGTACTCGTGTGAGTGACTACATTGGCACGATTTGGGCTATATGGACAACTCGTAATGAGCAGATCTTCCGAAGGATTCGTGCAATCGTGGAGGTTCTTCAGCAACAGATCGCGAGGAGTAAGCATCAACATCTAGTGTTCACCCAGGATGTGAGGGCTGCTAGGCAGCATGCTATGGAAGGAGGGTCGGCCCCTGGTTTTTTCTATGCCAATATTGGTCGTCAGAAGCATGGCACACCAGAACTTAATATGTGTATAGATGGCTCATGTGTGAAGAATACACTCCATTGTGCTGCCGCTTGGGTAGTTGATGCACCTGGCATGCCAAATTACAACAGTCATGCTCAGCGTTTCATTGCTTGTTCAGCTCTTCATACGGAGGCTAGAGCATGTCTCCTTGCGTTCACTTGGGCTAATACTAGATCGTTCACTCGGCTCAGAATACGAACGGATTCGAGTATGTTAGTTACTCTTCTTCAATCTTCTAAAATGCGAGTATTTCGATCCATCATACTATTTCTGCCATTCGCTCTCTTGCTACCCGGTTTGATTGGTGCCAGATAATCAAGATCCACAGGGATGATGTCTCTCCAGCACATGATTTGGCTAACGTTGTCGCTCCTCTCTATTTCCCTTTATGTCTTTTTAGTTTCCTTCTATTGTTTGTATGTTTTCCCGTTGTCAAAAAAATAAAAAAAAGATAGTGATGAGGAATATTGAGACTTCCTCAACGATTTGAAATCATTAAAATAATTAAATTTTAGTCTCATAATACATGCAAACTGCAAAGGCTCAAGACAACGCTCTCGTAAATAACTACTTTGATTCCCTCAAAAAAAAAAAAAACTACTTTGATTTGGTGATATGTAAGATGGACTTAAAATTAATTTATGCACTAACCACTAAACAATTTCACAATTGAGCCTTTTCTCCCCTTCATATGCAAGAAAATAAATACAAGTGTATAGGAATGATTGTTAGTTGTTATTCTTAAGTGTTGTTTTTGTTATACGAAAAAATCTAGTCCCAAAATTAGCATATAATAAATTAATAATACAATACAAGTGATACATTTAACATGAACCAATAAATAACACAGATCAAAGAACAAAAATTATGCATTCTGTCTCTATAACTGTATAATCATCATTAACCCTAATATGTAACAAATTTTTTTTATGTATATATGTTTTGATTAAATGTTCTTAATCAGATCTTAATCCAAAAATTTTATCGGCGGTATCGTAGATTATATCTTCTTTCTGTGCTGGTGACAACTGAGTTCTCTCGCATTTCCTCAGCTGCAATTGGTAGCAGATAATCTGGGTCTTCCTTAATACTTATGTCTTCAGGTAACTCAGCTTCTACCCATGACAGCCAGTCAACTTCACTATCCACATCCTCATCTTCATTCCACGAAAAATCTTGATTTCCTTTTTTCATCCCATTTACCTTTTCAACAAGGGAGACTAACATCTTATAGTTTAGTGTTTCATAGTCCCTACAATAATTGAATTATAAATAAAATTAGCATTACATAAAAATTAATGAAATTCCATCTTATCATCTCTTACATATGTATTATCTGGCTAAATTATATAGAGAAAAACGTACCTATATGTAAGAATAGTGTAGACAAGTTGAATGACAGCATAGAGTCCAAAAAGTGGCTTCACAACTGCTCTTAGATGGATGTGCTCGTTGATCTCGTTGGTTGTAAAACGCAATATTGCACATTCTATTGCAAATGCAATGCATAATCCTGTTATGAGCAAGAATATAACTATATGTGAGCAAACTCGTTGAATCAAATTTACTAGGAAAAGAGATCTTCTCAAGAGTGTAACAAGTAGGAACATACCTATATAAAGCCTACATCTCACAGCATATGTTTGCTTTGTGCTTGTGAGCATGTAGAGAACAAGTATTAAGATGGTATACACAAAGAAAGCCTTGATAAGTCTCGATTCCAGCAACATAGCGTTGTGTAAGGCAAAGAGTTTGTCAATGGCAGCAAACATGCTTGTTTGTTTTGACTCAAATGCTTCCTGAAAAGCATATACAACATGCACAAATAGTTAATTGTGCAATATTTGGACAGTTGCTAACTTCAAATATAATTCTGATACTTTTTTTTACCTGAGCTGCTAGTATGGATTTTGAGTTATTAGCCAAGTGATCATTAGCTAGCAGAAGTTGCTGCTGCTGCTTCAACAGCTCTTGGTGTTGCCCATTTGCGAAGTCCACTAATTGTTGCAAAGAAATTCTGAAATTAAAAAAAAAAATTATCATCAGAAACTAGATAAAAGGCTTGTGTTCGGCAAAAGTTTTTTAAGTAGCTGTTCGAAGTTTCATCAATCGAAACTTTACCGAAGGTGACAAGTGGTGTTTGGTGCAGTAGTATTTCAAGTTATTTAAACTGATTGAGGTAGCATTTTAAAAAGCCAAGTAAAAAAAAGCTTTTGTGATAGGGACAACTTTTGGAGTAGCTTTTGAAGATGGAATACATTGGAATACATTTCAATGTTTGAACTTTCATACTCCGACAGCTAGTTATGCCGAGCAATGACTGTTTTAATAGCTACTCCTTGTTTAAACAACTAATCTCTAACAGCTAAAATTAACTGCAAAAGCTACCAGTAACAGCTACTATGCCGAACTGAAATTACCTGCTCTCTTGTAATGCTTGAGATAGGAAGGTAGTCAGAGACTGAAGACCCTCAAGAGCCGTGGATTGACCTTGAAGAAGCTCATGTTGCTTTTCTACTGAAACTTTGGCCATTTTAGTAATATCATCAGTTTTCCCTTGGAGATTTTGCATCTGCGACGACATAAGTTCTCCAACTTTGTTCACCTCCTGCTTCACATTAACAGCTTTTTTCTGTAAACTCAGTATTTCTTGGCCTAAATCATCATATGATTCTTGAATTCTTGACATATCTTCCTCCAGTTTCTCCCTCAATCTCCCCTGTCCCTCGAGCAACTCTTCTTGCGACATAGCAATACCTTGAACTGTATCATTAAGCTCTTTTGAGTGATTTAAAACAGCACCCAAATATCCAAACATGTTCTTCAAAGTTTCTCCAACAACTTGAGTCTGTGAATTGATGGATGTTATAGATTCATGTATTTCATTTGAACTATGTAGAAGATTATCAGATTTCTCTTCAATGGTCTTTAATTTGTTTTCTGCAAACTGTGCTGAATCTTTCAGTTCATTCACTAGTCCTTCTAACTGGGACTTGAAAGCCTTGGACCTGTAGCATATTTCTGTCAGATTTCATAAGAGCAAAGGGAAGGAATTCAATGATCAAAGTAGTTTCAGTTCACAAAAAAAAGAAAAAGGAACACCCCTCATTCTTATGATTCTCAAGTCCTCTTTTCATAGCTATAATCTTCAAAAATTAACTACAATCTAACAAATGCCAACTTACTGCTTAAAATAGTAGAAATGTCCTTTCGTTGAGTTAAATTTGCAGATAATTATGGTTAGTTTTGTGTTCTTTGAATAAAAGGTCTAAATTCTAGACTGTTAACGACAATCTAACAAAAGCGAATTGAAGAGGGTGCTTCCACAGCTTCCCCTACTATTGAGAGGCAAATGAAACTTAACCCCTCCCTGCTGCGACTGCTGGCAGCAGATTACACAGTCTGCTGCCACTGGTGGCGGCCTGCTACTGGCAGTGTAACTTCTTAACATAGTAGAAATGCTTCTTTGGTTGAGTTAAAGTTTGCAGATAATTAAAGTTATTTATGTGTTCTTTGAATAAAAGGTCTCAATTGTAGACTGTTAACAAAATGACACATTTTCACGAGCTTAGTTGCCTAGTTGGTAAGGTTTTGGAGTAATGTTATACTTCTCCCCAAGCTTAGGAATAGAATCTTGTTTGCATCAGTGCCTTTGGTGGCTCTTGCAGACGCAAAAAAAATACCATATAGGTGGTGACAAATAAATTTATAAGAAGCGGTATTTTTCGGGCGAAATAAAGGAGTGATTCGAGGCAAAATCTTAATAAATGAACAACAGCATGGAAGCAAAGATGAAGCACCAGCTCCTAATTTCTCCGCTTTTTTTTTTTTCTTCTGATGGCAACACTTTGATTTCGACGTTAATCAACTAACGATTTTGTCCATTGATATACATTAAATCCAACGTCATCATACATAGCATTTCTGTTGTTAGATTCAATCGAAAATGTAGAGTCAATGAAAGTATATGATAAGTGTAAAACGTTAACAAAAACAAAAAGGAAATCACAGAAAAGAAACAGAGGAAGCATTACTTAACTGTAACTGATGGCAGATAGAATTTGTTTGGAGGTAAAATTCAAGGTAAGTCTTGTGATCATCATTATTCAACTTCCTTAAACAATCAACCATGGCAGTTTTAATTCCACAAGAAGGAAATGAATTTCTCCCTGTATCCTTCTGAAAACAATCACTTAAATGCCAAGCAAGCCTTTTTCTCTTTTCTTCAGCAGCAAAAATGTCAGAACACGTCGTAAATAAATCTTGATATGCCGTAAACCAACATTGATTTGTTCCTCCAAGTTTTCTCTTAGCATTTTCAAGCAGTTCAGCAGCTTTTGGATCATTGAGGGAATCTACTGAAAACTCAGCAACCAAACCTTTGGATAAATCTTTATTTACTGACTGTTTTTCGCTCGAAGAAGCGTCTGGGGAAGACGAAAACCAACCCCATGACTGACTTCTTGGTGAAAATGACAGAAAAACTACCAGAAACAGAACAAGATTTTGATAGCTCATCCTCAGTTTTACCTATTACAACCTGCATTTACATGATATATATTATCACTTTATCAGTATAAGTTTGTTAAATAATAAATACAAAACCTATGTATAAGAATCTCATATTTTAATGTGTATGCTTGAATTTCTATATATGTGCAGGATTTCTATTTATGAGACTTCTATATTGGCAGGATTTAATTTACAACAAATTCAGGAAGGAAGAAAAGTTGTAAAGATCTGGCAATAAAATTTGGTACATGCTGATTTTCTCTTATGCTTAGAACTTACTAGGTGAGCTAATAGAAAATGATAACTTCATAATCAGATTAGGAAGGCATGAAATGTTAGTCAAAAAACAGAGAAACTCATGCATAGTGCATTTTTATATTTTTTGGGACCCCTTTTCCTTGGTAAGAAGAATTTCCTTCCTCGCACACCATCACTCATGACTCACCCAGAGGCTCAACAATCCCCAACCCCCGACCCCAACAACATTCTTGGTCTCCCATGTGAGAGATAAGAAGCCATACCATTAGACCTTAGTTCACGCATAGTGCATATGACAACCACGAAAGTAACTTTCTAAAATACGCCTTGATTTTTTATTGGATTTCCAAAATACCATCAGTTTCCAAAAAAAAAAAATACAGAAAATATATATCATTGCCAATGCACTGTTATAAATCAGGAAACCTTCGAAACTTGGTAGTATTAGATTCTATACAATGACTGCCTATAGAAGAAAATATCTTGAACATTACCTTTTGAGTGAATGGGGAAGACCGAGTTATTTTTAACGTAATTAATTAATGCATATTTTTTTTGATGTGCAAAAATAAACAGAACACAAATAAGAACAAAAGCTCTTAAGAAGCAAGACCATAGATTATAACAGTTGTGTAATGGAAATATGGAGCTTTATTGACTCTTAAAATGCTTGGAGATAATAGGTGGGAGATAGAAGAAGAGAAGACTTCGAAAAATTTCATTTTACGTAGTATATATATAATTCTATAGGTGGGAGATAATTGCTTGGCGTCCAAGCACATGACTTTTGGGCCCTTTCACTTTGTTTTATCTTTTTATGATCCCTCTTAACCTTTTCTTTTCTTTCACTATTATCACAAGTTTAAACTTTTAAAGGTGCATGCTACGCGTTTATATTACATGAAATTGGCAATGTTTTTTATATTACCTTAGCTTATTACATTAAAACAAAGTGTATCATCAAAACAATTTGATGTTTCCAATTAAACAAAGTGGTATTAGAGAAAGTGATTCTTTGGCTGTGATGTGACTACGAAGATTAGGATTTAGGAGATGGGAATCTCGAATACAGTAACAAGTGTTATTTCTTAAGTTAAAATTGTGGTAGTAACTAGTAAGTAAAGAACAAGCATGTCTCAAATAAAATTACGGTAGTAAGGCTCCGTTTGTTTTGGAAGAAAACGTAAACTATGGTGGAAAAGAGGTTGTTATCCCTTTATAAACATTTTCCTCTAGAATTTGAAGGAAAACCATTTTCCTTCACTCTTTCATTTCCAACATCTCCATTTTTCCGTCTCGGCGTAATAGTTTTCCATCAAAACAAACAAAGGAAAACTAATATTCATCTGTGTTTTCCACTAGCAAAAATATTTTCCATGCATGGAAAACCATTTCCCATGGAATATTATCCATCAAATCAAACCGACCCTAAGTAAAAAAACAAACATGCATATTATTAGCTGGTCATAACAAAAACAAAAAAAAAAACGATAATTCAAGCAAAACAGGACATAAACGCAAACCTGATTAGAAGCTGAAAAAGTGTCTTTCTGTTTCTATTTGCTCTTCCAAGCCTCGTACACCACCAAACCACTCAAATATCAACACAAATCTGCATGTTTCAATATATTATACATACATATGCCTAATACTTGTAGGCTAATGATTTTGCCTTATGTTGTCTAACTTAAACTGTAGAGTGTAGTCAATATGCATGGGAATGTAAAAAAGAACATTAATTAAGGAGCAAATTATTATACTAATCTAATACCAGTAGATTGCTTTGTTTATAATAGTAACAAACAAACAAATAAATAAATAAATAAATAAAGAAACACTGAACATAGTCAAGATGAGAGACTGTACAAGGGAGGGAGACAAAGAGGTGGCTTATGAAACGGTGCATATACGGAGCAACACAGCGGTTGACGTTTTACCCTTTTTTTTTTTTTTTTTTTTACAAATTTACAAATTTTTTAGTATCTTGTGTTCATATTGGTGAAACTACGTAGTTACCCTCTTTTAAGGTTGGTAAGAAGAAGTGTCTAGTAAAACCGGAATTTCATATAGGTCAATCTAGCCCAACTATACAAGCTATTTCAAAGTCACTGTCTGGCTGTATGTAGCTCGGTGCCTCGGTACAGCGGTGCCGTGGTGGTGTGGGCAGTGGATCGTGTAGAGAGGCGTTCTCTTCTCTGCGTGCTGTGGACTATGGTGGCTTTTTGGTGGACTGGTTATGCCGCAAGCAGTGGAAGTTGAGAGTACAAATGTACAATGGTCACTTCTATTAATTCTCCTTTTCATTATATTTAATCATGAACTTGTCTTATGGTGAATTCTAATTTAAGTTATGGACATATTTTAATTTGTGAACAGTGAGACATTATTTAAGGATTTGCGAATTATGAACTCTATTAATATGAGAAATTTGCAATTTGTGAATATGTGAGAGTTTTTATCTAGTTTTCTAACCATATTAAGAGAACTAAAATATTAGTTGACTTCATGTAATAGAGTATCAATTGTATAAATTTTATTTGATGTAATACTCCATTTGATGTAATGTATCCTTTATTGTAATTGTAATATTTGATGTAATTCTCATGTACTCCCTCTGTTCCCCAATAAATTTCTCATTTCCCTAATGCACGTTTTGTATAGTTAATACTAGTATTTTGGCCCGGGCGATGCCCGGGGTCAGTTACAACTATCAAATATATGATTATTCATACATAATTGATTTATTAGCTTTTCGTAATTTTTTTATCAAGTGCAAAAATGGATAATGGCTGTTATGGCATGATAACTTGTTTTTTTTTAAAACATCTAAGGAATTGGGAATAAAAATTAGAATTTCAATGGAATTGGGGTAAGAGAATGTTATTACCTTAATAAAATTTTTAGAGCTGAAAAAGCTTGTTTGTCTTTATATTTATATATAATTATAAAACTTTATTATGTTTTATTTTGAAACATTTAACATTGAAATTGTAGTAGATTGGTGGTTAAACTCTCACATTTTATTTCAAAGGTCATGGGTTCAATTCCTTATAGATGCATATTTTTAATGAGATCATAAACATGTGGCACATGCGTTGGAGAGTGCCATGTGGCACTGTTAATTTGATAGGAACGTCTTTTAATATATTTGGTTATTTATTAGTAAAAATTATAAAAGTTTGATTTTCCTAATGCACACAATGAGACGAATCAAACAACACACCACATGACTATGTTTTTTTTCTTATATATTGAAAATTTCTTTTGAGATTTTCTTTATATATGAATAGTGCCCAAATTAGAAACCGAAAATCTATTATGGGACGGATGGAGTAATATTTCCTTTAATGTAATAATTCTAACGCACAATACTATTTGATATCAATTGTTGAAATTTTACTTAATTTGAAAATTGTGGTTACGAAATATGAGAAATCAATGTTAATAATTGTAATTCTTTTTTGTTAATGTAATTCTAGTCCGTCTTAAAATTTCTATATCTTTTCGAATCTAATAGTTTGTGGATTTTCTTTATTTCTTTGAAATTACCACAATATTTACCCTATCCTTTTATGAAATTTCTAGATTTTCCACTGAACACAACACAGATAAAGCCTTTTGAAATGGGTAAGTGGCCCTAGTTCCCTACCCTTTAGTGAAGTTTGATTACATAACTGAATGATTTTAAAATGTATACTTTTACTATTATACCAAACAATACTTTTACCATTAGTTGCACACCAATTGGTTAAAGCTTCATTGGTATGTTAAGATACATCTGTCAATAGAAGATAATTATTTGTCTTTTTCTATGTCGTTTAATATGAAGTGGGGCACTATTCTCCAATGGTTAGATTGTTTTTTTCCCCAAAAAAAATTGGCCTAAAGGTATTGACTTCGAGATAAACCTTTTTTCTGTTCTTTTTCTTCTTCTAAGCAGCCCCTCATCGATACAGAGAGGATTTTTGTTATCCACTCCAACATAGCCATCGTTGTGTATAAGTATTTTACCCAAAGGTCAAATATTTGACCACAAAACAGCATACGTGGCTTGTCAATAAGACATGGGTAGCACTAATAAATTAATTTCTGTGTGTATGGGATCTCAATTTTAACTCGCTAGGTGTGTCAAGCTCTAACTTTTTTTTTTTAACGCAAAAGGAGAATTAATTAACCATGAACATTCTTACAAATTAGGAAACATAACATACTACTAACATTAACAAGCCCAATGTCGTCAAAAAAAAACATTAACAAGGCCAAAATACTAATTAAAGACTGAAACAGCATAACACAGAAGGAAACTATAAAACCGGATCATTTACTGTGACTCCCAACAAATCCTGCTTCATGTCAAGCTCTAGTTTATGCTTGTAAATTGTAATGACTTTCAACTCAATGGATTGAAGGGTGTGGCTAAGCATCAAATAGTTTAGCACCAAATAAGAGAGGAAACAGAATAGAGTCCACACAAGTACAGTTACCAAAACCCCTAGTTGTTTTGGGATCTTGCCTTTGTATAATTGAGCTCAATTATTTCCTAATATATTAAAATAAGAGATGGATACATGTACTTAATAAAAAAAATACTGATGACAGCTCCATGCAAAGTTTCCAAATTTGACTTTGATCCTTATTCCTTTAACTTAACAACCATGAGTAAATTATATATATTATGAATGCAAGTTCCATTATTAAATTCATGTAGTTAAGAAGGACAATTAAAACACTGGCTAACAGATAGCTGGGCAGCCATTGAAAACCTCGCTCTGGAGTCGGCAGTCTGCACCCATTCCAAAGAGAGAAACAACCAACGAGATCAGATCAGATCAGAGAGCAAGGCAGAGAAATGGAAGGAGAAATCCAGCACAAATGGGTGAAAACAAACGGTGTAAAGATACACATAGCAGAGCAAGAAGGCACAGGAGGACCCCTCGTACTTCTGCTGCATGGGTTTCCAGAAATATGGTACTCTTGGCGCCACCAGATTCCGTTTCTTGCTAACCATGGTTATCACGTTGTCGCCCCTGATTTGCGAGGCTATGGCGACTCAGACTCGCCCATGAGTCCCTCTTCTTACACCATGCTACATATTGTTGCTGACCTTCTTGGCCTCTTGGACTACTTTGGTGAACCAACGGTAATAACTGTATATGTATAACATCCCTCTTTATTTGCTTTATGTAGTTCAATGAAAGGTCAACTAATTATCTCCAATAAAACTTGGTTGAAAAAGGCTTTTGTTGTGGGAATTGACTGGGGAGCTGCGGCGGCATGGCACTTGAGCCTCTTCAGGCCTGATAGAGTGAAAGGAGTGGTATGTCTATCTGTTCCTTACTTCCCCAGAGACCCTAACACCAAGCCCACTGACTCTTTCCGGCGATCTTTTGGAGATGACTTCTATGCCTGTCAATTCCAGGTAACCCCTCTCTCTCTCACTTGAGCGCAGCAAAAAGTTGGCCCTTATTAGCTGTTGGTATATGTAGGAGCCAGGAAGAGCCGAGGCAGCATTTGCAAGGTATGACTATCTGACAGTGATGAAGAAATACCTGCTAGTAGGGAGAATAGACAATTTGGTAGCACCTGAGGGAATGGAGATGATAGACTATCTACCGACCCCATCAATTTTACCACCATGGATCACTGAAGAAGAACTTCAGATTTATGCAGACAAGTTTCAGGAGTCTGGTTTCACCGGCCCTTTCAACTATTACCGCGCTATGGACCTGTAAGTAATTCGCTCTTGGATTATGCATTTTCCAGTTCCACCTATGTTAACTACGATATATACCATGAAGACATTTGCCTGAGAAGTAGAAAAAAAAGTAGGTATACAGACACACAGAAGGAAATGATGTAGACAAGGAATAATCCCTGATTTCATGTAACCCACAAAAGACTTCACTAAGCCATTGGTATCGACAAGCCTCAATTGTACCATGGGTGGCCTTTCCAAGACCCTAATCTGACTACTTGACTCCTCCTTCTATACTTTGGAGGAGGTGACCAAATTAGACTCCTCCTTGGGTTTGGCGGGGAGACGGTTTAGAAGTCTAGTCTGACTGGGTGCATAGCCTCACAAAAGGATCGGTGTAGGTTTAAACTGTACCATTAATAAAAGATTGCACTAGAAACGAAACACTGTGCATCACTCAGACAAACTTCTCCATCTCCTAGACACATTCATCACTTCCTTCTCATGTCTTTTTGTCCATAACAGCAGTGCATGACTTGTGATTTGTACTATGTCATGTGTTAGGAACTGGGAGCTGCTAGCGCCCTGGCAAGGAGCAAAGATAACAGTTCCAGCCAAGTTCATTATCGGGAAAAAAGATATCGGTTTTGAAAATCTTGGAACAAGGGAATATATTGAAGGCTCCATCTTCAGGACCCTCGTCCCTGATATAAAAGTTGTCATTCTTGACGGCCACCATTTCATCCAACTGGAAAAACCACAAGAAGTGTCCAATGAGATCTTATCCTTCCTCCAAGATATTTCTTCAGATCAGTGACGCTCTTTTACTCTTCTAAGTCAAACTGCTGTGCTTTGGAGTATAAATTACTCCGTGAGTGCTGAATTGGAGATTATGTTCGAGCAGTATTCTGGACATTCTGCCCACAGATACTGCAAGTATCGGAAAGATAATAGCATATACATTCAATGTTTCCTGGGTCGGGACAATGTACTTAGACAATCTTAGCCATGGTTCAGATTTTGGCTTCCGGTTCAGATGTAGATTTGCTTTCTATCTAAAGCTTGTTATGCAAGGATTTTTCAACTTCTGCTAATCTAATTCGATATGCTTTGCCTTGTATTCATTACAAAGGCCCCTCACTTAAAACCACCCAAAATAAAACACAGAAAAGAAAGTTGTCTACAGAGGATCCAAGTATTCGAAGGGAACATGACAAAAGGTGGTGCAAAAAACTGTGACAAGCACGAATGCGCATTAACTTGACGTACACTGCAAGAAAACTGGCATAAACTCAGATTATAACCACGTGAAATGAAATGCAACGCTTGGACATCAAGGCAGCATTTCAGTTGCTACCTATGACCACCAGTACACAGGACACAACTCTTTCCTTATACTGGCATGCCCTATTATTTCTATAGTCCTGCATCCAACTTGTTAACTACTTAAAGAATGGCGCAGAAAAGGAGAGGGGAATCAAAAAGAAAGGAAAAATCAAGGAGCAGAGGCAGCGGAAGATATAAGCAAAAGGAGATGAACAAGAATTGATCAATCTTTCCTTCTAGTCAATTTAAATACCTTTAGAACATTCTCATATACAACAAAAGTTACAGCAGATGCAGGTACATTCTTCAATAAGTTAGCTGTGATACCTTTGTAAAAACCACGGAGACCTTCAAACCTGCAAAGATCGTGATCAATGAATGGTGGTCTTTGAGAACTTCTAATACATATAAAATTTGTGTATTTATTTCATACACACTTCAGCTCATTTACTATAAAGTGATAAAAGAAGAAAAGAACCATCATGAAAAGACAGCTCTTGTTTTGCCTTGGAGAAGACAAGCAAGGATGCAGGGTTGGATGAGTATCGTGCTTTTCTGGGATAATTTGCTCAAAAAGCAAATTCAATATATCGCCCATTGTTGTGAGAATCGCGATCCGGATAGTAGGATCGAGTTTTAGCAAAACGATCCATATCGTAAGCAGAATCGCAAGACTGGTAGAATCGCAGCAGGATCGGTCAGGATCGGAGTAGGATCGGTTAGGATCGAGGTAGGATCGGTTAGGATCGGTCAGGATCGGAAGATCCTACTTCTTTGCTTATTAAAATGATCCCTAAAGCAACTAACTTTTCCTTTAAGCCCAATAAATGACAACCCAACTTCATACACGCAAATATTTCTCTTCTCTAATCTTTTATGACTCTTGCGAAGCCATATTAACTTTGAAATATCAATATTATGTGAGAAAATCTAGGTATTTAGCATCCATATTGTTTGAAAGATGTGTATTTATTCATTTGGAAGCATTTTTGTTACTATTTTTTGCAATTTGGTAGGATTTTACGATCCTACGATTTGATTCTACCGATTCGATCCTACCCCCCTTACCGATCCAAATTGGGATCCCGATCCTAACAATATTGATATCGCCATCTTTATTAAATTACGGATGGTCATGCAATGGCATAACACACTAAAATGTGACGGGAATTGGAGAAAATCAACTACCAATTATGACAATCGTGAGTAAATTAACCTCTGACCCAGAAGGCAGTAAAGGCAGAGCAATGGGAAACAAGTCATGTATCAAGATGGCATAACACAATTACTTAAATATATGATGCAGACTTCATATTAATAAAATTTGCAAAGATTAATCTCACCGTGCAGTTTCTTTCACCACATGAAAGCTATCTGCATATCTTGGAACTCCATCAGTATTCGGCCTTTGCTGCATTAAACAGCATATAATTTCAATTAACACAAAGACAATAAAGTGAACAAACTAAAGCTTGTCCCAAAGGTCGACTTAAGCATGATATCAGAGCACAAAAATACAATATTTTCCAACCCCCTTCCCCACCGCAATACCATTCTTACCTGTAATCTTGATCGGATGACCTGCAAAAACACAGAAGAAATCAGTGAACGGCTAACATACAGATATTACACAGTAAAGAACAATCAAGTAACATTTACCTGAAAAGGATATGTAAAGAGAATGGCGGCAACTTTAGAAGAAGCTCCCAGAATGGTATAATCTAGTGAATTCTGTTTGTTAGGGCAACAAATATGAGTCAACTTGCATTCCACTGTGGTGATAAGAAATTACAGAATTCTGTAGTTCCAGCATATAGACGTCAAACCGATCCCCACTCCCTTAGGCCCTCATATTTACGTTTTGCAGATATGTTAAAAGAAGATTTTGTATACTTGTCCAAAAGACCAGAGAAGACTTGAATATGGAGCTTCATGTACAGAGAGATGCTGCATATTGAAAGCATAGAACGAGACCTACCAACACTTCAACACCTTTACTTTTGGTCCTCTCAGACTTGAAATCAACTATAAGATTACGCAGTTCCTCGTAAGCTGCGAACTGTATAGAACCATGAGAGACCTGCTGGAAGCAGTAGTTCAACAGATGAGCATACCAGAGTTAAATCCTGAAGCTTTACATTAAGTAAAATGATTACAACTCAATGCTCAGTTAATCTCCGGAGATTACAACCCAATGCTCAGTTAAGTGAAATGATTACAGCAACAACAACAATGCAAAAGTCTTCACCCCAATAGGATGGAGTTGGCTGTATGAATCAAGATTTAATCTCCAGTGGTCGTCCACATAGATCCTCTGCCTTGATTCCCTGTCAAGTGCCAAGTCATCTTTGGTCTCCCTCACTTCTCTTAAAACCTACATAATCCCAACTCTCCAATACCCTTACCAATGCATCATGACGTCTCACATGCCCAGACCAACGTAACCGGTTTTCACCTATCTTCTCCTTAACATTCGTAACTCCAGCCTCCAACAACTTCTGGATATCTTATTCCGAATGCTATCTCTTAAGGTGTTCCCTCACATACATCTCAACATACATATCTTTACTAACCCCATCTTCCTCAGATGATCCTTCCTAAATGCCAAACATCCCGACCCATATAATAACGTCAATCTAATAGCCTTCCTATAGAATTTTCCTTTTAACCATAGAGCTATGCAATAAAAGCACAATATCTCCGTTAACCAGTGTAAAAAGTAAAAAAGCTAAATAAATCCTACCCTAACAGTTTAGCCAGGTTAGCAGGCATGAAAATTTTCACAGATCTTCACTCTCAGTGCTCGGAAGCTAGCATGCAATCTATACTGGAATGGTCGGTGATCAACTAATTACAAAGTGGTCTACGCTATCCATATATTCAGCTATCAAGGTATACAAAATGGCCAACATGCCATTGTGGAAGAAAGCAAGTTTGAGAGATATGGAAGCCCAATGGCAGCCTTGGTGCCCAATGAAATGCTCAATAAAACTTCAAAACTACTAGGCCTAAAGTAAAACTAGCTTTGTAGCATGATTGTTAAGCATACAGCATAAACTGCAATAGTAACCTAGTCTTATATCCCAATCTTCAATAAACTAAAAGGCATGCTGCAATTTATACAAATAGCCGAGAAGATCAATGAGCTAGACAACAAGTATTTTTCCACAAGATACCAAGTTAACCACTCCCTTTAAATGAAAAGTGTCAACAAGTTCATTCACAAAAGCAAAATCTCCATAAAGATCATCTCCATAAAACACAAGCAAGCTTAGTTTAAAAGTGGGCCACATTATTTCAGGTCACAGAATGAGCTGGGAAATAGAGAGGGTTGAAGAAAATAAGTGAGAAAAATCTAACCAGCAATAGACTTGGCCAAATTCCTCTATAGAATGCAGTCCAGCCTTCTTCTTTCAATATGGTTCTGAAAGCATCTGGAGTGGCAAAAAGAAAAAAACAATTATGAACTCCCTCTCATTCAACTCATGAAAAGAGGTCATCAGAACAGCTATACAAATAACAGATACAGGCAATACATGTACACAATGATAAAGCAAGTCCCAACTTGTCGCACTGATATCCTGAGGAGGACTCTGAAAACTACGAAAAACTGGTAGGACATCCTGCACTCTAGTACAACACAGAACAGGGTGACACTGCCTCCCAATCCCCGCTTCACCCAAAAAGGAAAGAAAAAAAAAAGAAACACAGAGAGACAAAGAAGAAAATTCAACCACTGGGATAGCAGAACCTTGTAAACCTCCCTTGAAAAGTAAGTACCAAGTCCCCATATGGCCATACTTGAACTTGCCTTGAATTTTAGCTTCAAAATTAGCCCAAATCCAACTTTTAAGATGTATTACAATTCACATGAAATGGGTGAATTATGAACTGTATGAAGTGCATACTAAACTTATTGTAGCATCAGATCCTGCATAAACAAATGAGTTTGAAGCCATACTTCATGATTCAAAAATCAAACGACCTTTGAGTTCTTTCTAACCGTAGCTATAGCCTATAGATCATCTGCACTCACGAATATTTTTCCAGCGAAAGTGAAACTGGCTAATTTAAAAAATAAATTCAAAAACTTTTCCATTCAATAGTTCCATTAAATCTGCAAGTAGTTCACAGGTTTGACAACTCTAGAGTGTAACAAGAAACATGAAAACATCCAACAACTGGTTATAAGTTAATTAAAAAGTTGGACCAACCATAAACACCAGCATATTGACGAGTTTGGTGAAGAGGATTCTGAAGCTGTAATCTTGTTTTAATGAGCCAAACAGGATTTGTGCAAAAAGAAACCTGAAGATAATTCATACATGTACTAGTTAGACAACAATTATAACAAGTGACAAGGAGACATCCATAATGAGAACAAGCAGCTTACACCTCCAAAATGACAAAGACTCCAGTTCAAGTAATCTCTGTTACCAGATACGCTCCAATAAGGCAAGATAATCAAATTTCCTAATCGCATGTGCATGAAATGATGCCAGAAATCAAGAAACAAAATACTGACACCCTAAGCCCTAAACTATCTTGCCAAAAACATACTTCATATTCTGGCAGAGAGGTGACCAGCATTTGAAAATCTGGCCAAATGGGGTAGCATAAAACATCTGATGTATATTTAAGTGTCTTTATCTGAATGGCAAATTACACTGTGCAGTTGGAAACAAAGTTTCATCTCAACTGTGAAAACAGAACTAAAGTAGCAGCAGTTCTATTATTGTACATATGAAAGGCTGCTTATTCACAAATTTGGAGGGAAGGCTGCTGTTGGCGTTATAAGTTATACCCATTTTTCGACACAGGTTTTCCATTGGACGGTTTTATTATTCATCTGGATCATTGTGTTTATCAACTTGATGCTTTCTGACCTATGTCCAACAAGCACTAAGAGCAGCCAACTCAATATCTCAAGCAAGAAAACCAACACCATTTCTGAAAGCTTGAAATAACATCATTGTTATTTTACAGAATTTACCAGCGCTCCAGCCTCTGCAGCTGCCGCCAGATGGAATTTAGGGCTCAGCTTCTCCTCCGTATCACGAGAATACCTTTTCTTGGCTCTGCTGTAGCTGCAGAAAATCGAAAAACACTTCTTCTTCAAAGAACACATTGTATATACATTAGCCTTAAGAAATAAAGGCAGCTGTGCCTCATGAGTCTCATATAAAGATGACGTGTATTTATGTTTCTCCAGCAGCACAAAAGAGCTTAATTGTAAAGTATAACAGTTGCCAAAAACTAAGCACCAACTTACAAGAAGAAAAACAGTCCCCAAGAAACTGATGATCCAAGAACAGCCGGAGAGAATCCTGCATAAAGCCCTCTCAAACCCTCGATATTGGATAATCCACAAATACCATCTCAATAAGAGATACAAACTAAAAAGTAGTACATAGATCAAACAGCAACCTCTATACTCATTCTGTGCTGAGTTGACCATCTCAAATCAATCAAAACTATGTTGATTCAAAATGTGCAAATAATTTATTACACAAGTAACAAATAGTTGATCATATTGATGTTGAAGACCAAAAAAAGTGAATTTTAGATAATAATTTCAGTTCAGACGCATAGAGTGTGCTAATTGAAACAATAAAATTACAACACATAATTTAACCAACACTGTGAACATGCATATTTCAGTCAGACAATTTAATTTCGTTCAACATCAAGCTAAAAATTGCAGAAATTAGAAAGAGAAGAATCATTTAGGGTTTCGAAAGCAACAAAATTAGGCATAGAAAATTTGCAAATAACCTCAGAACGAGCGATGGTGAAGAGAGCTTGAGGAGTGTTCTTGTAGGTAGGAAGATTCGCGATTCGTCCATCATTTACTGGAAATATGCATGAATCCAAAATAAAAACGTAAAAATGAAATTAAAATCAAAATAATGGTGAAAAACAGAAGAAAATGGAGGACATAGAAAAGGCGTAAGGAATAATTTAACCTTGGAAGCGGGTGCGGACAACGTCGAGGGGATGCATGACTGCGACGGTGACGAAACCAGCGACGGAGCCGGCGGTGGCGTTTTCCCACTCCCATTTTCCGGCCATTTTGACGTCGGCGATGGATTCTCCGACGGCCTTTAAGGGATTTATATGTTCTTTTCCATTTCTGATACGCCAATGTTCAGACAAACATGTGCTGCTCAAGTGTCACCAAACTCTAATTTGGAAATTTTTTTTCTACAAGGGAAATTCTTTGTTTTACAATGGTGCTTAATGTATGAAACCAATGCCTTGTTTGGCAATTAGCGGATAGATGTTAGCTGTTAGTTGATTGTATTAGCTGATTTGACTAGCTTGATTGTATTAACTGTTTGTACAAAGGTGTTTAGTAAGTAATGATAGCAATTGTTAACAGTTAATTGTTAAATTAGTTGTTAATTTATTAGCGATTGTATTAGGCGATTTGATTATCGATTGTATTAACTGTTTGTACAAAGGTATTTGGTAAGTAGCTGATAATTGATTGCTACATAATTGTGTAAAATGACCAATAAGGACATGTGCATAATATATTGTTGTACCTTTTATTATTTATTAATGTAATTTTTCAACAACTTTAGGACATAAATGTAATTGATCTACTCATTCCCAAATCTCTAATGTCAAAAAGCTCATCGCCCAACTTTTTTAAAAGAGCTTTTTGATCTCAATAAAGCTTAATTCAAACCTCTCTTTTTACCAAACACTCAAATTGAAGGATTGACTAGTCAAATCCTCTAATATGAGTTCAAACCTCTAATTTTACACCAAACCTTTATTTACCAAACAAGGCCTTGGCCAAAAACCTTATTATATACTTCTATATATTAAAAAAAAAAAAAAAAAACTACTTAAATGTTTGACCGGTTTATTTAGGTCACGTTAGTTGAAAGGTAAGAGCACCTTAACAATGGCGGGGAAAAAAAGATCGTCAAGTTAATGGTGATTGAGAATATTTTGAGATAACACATAATAGTCTTTGAGTAAATTAAAAGTAGAACACCATAGTTGGGAATTAGGGATTATTGTGGTCAAATTTTTCTTCAATTTATCATATTTTGTCAGATCTATCATGCTTTAAGTTGGTCTCATATCATTCTTTGTGAGAATTTTTGGCTGAAATATATGTGATGCCAAAAGGCAAGAAGCTCAAAGTGAACTATTTCACAACATTTTATCAAAGTAATAATGTCTATTGATGAAATAATCATCATTAATGCAAACAATTAGACTAGATTTCCAATATATTGATATTGTACGGGCATATGGATTCTTTGAAAATCTAATAATGTTGACATTACATTACTACATCCTCACTAGAGCATCATATAGCAAAATGTAAGAGATAAAATGATAAATCAATATATTTTCATCGTTGGATATATATGGAATTTACAAGGTGACAAATATTTGTTATTTAGCAATCTCTGCAATGAGAATTGCCTTGAAAGCAACACCATTAGTGTTTAATACGCATTTTAATGACCTTTTTCCTCGCTAATTATAAAAAGAAAGTTGGATCCCCACCTACGCTTCCAAGGTGTGTTCATCTCATGAATTTAAGGGAGATGATTGGTTCCATCCCATCTTAAATCAAAAGTATAATCACCACAGTTATTCATAAGCGTTAAATTTCCTAGACATTTAAGAGCGTGATCAATCAAAAAGAAATGATGGAAATCCAATAAATTCCAGATTAAAGATTCAACTTGTGCCAAGTCAAAGGGATCCTCTATCCATATTGTGTCAATTGATTGCATGATGAAGATGGAAGAAGTGCATTTTGCATTCTTTATGCTTCCAGTTTCACAAGTGTTGTGGCGCAAAAGATGTTCATGTATCAACTCTTTGTACTGTTGTACATCAAGTTCCCACTTTCCCAATTCTGGTGTATGTTCATAAACTATAGTACTTTATACAGATTAATACTGCCAGACCAAGAGCTGGGAAGAAGTGCCTTCATTTCAAGATGATCAAAGGAACATGATGAAAAAGAACTAGTTTTGGATAAACAATATGCATAATAGGATCTGTCCATGAGCAAATACATATCATATACCCCAAGATACCTTAACTTGTGAAACTAGAAAATGCAACTCAATTTGTTTTTAGAAAAAAAAGAGCGTTAAACTCAAGTCAACCCTTACATGAACAGGTTAGGCTTTGATGCTTTGTAAGTTGTCTTCAGCTTCCTACTCGGTGGTCTAACCTTCTTGAAAACCAATGGGAACTTGATATCCTTGGCGTGAAACTGTTTGGTGTTCTCCCTTTTACAAAGTTCATCAGGAACAGTAGCCGTCTTAATAATCTGGATGCATGGAGCCCGCACTCTGTGACGAGAAGCCATCTCAGTGTACATTTGCTCCACAGCACCGTTCAATGTGGTGTCACGAAATTCCTTGTACATGTTGTGGTAGCCAGTTCTACTCTGGTACCGCAACCATATTCCATAGTTCTTGATCACAGTAGGGTTCTTCTCATAGATCTGTGGACAGATCAAAAGAGTATGAGCCCATGCATACAAAATAGTATATATATTACATAGTATGTTATAACATCAAATTTATGCCCAAAAAAATAAGCCAAAACAATCATACACTTCTCTCCAACACATTAAAAGCCTAAATGGAAACCCAAGTATCGTCATGCAAACATTAAGTTATGCAAGATATACATACTTTGTGGAGGAAATTATCTCTCTCATCTCTTTTAATCCCCACTGGAATCATAAGGACCTACACATTCGGATTGTAAGCAAACGGTTGATAGAATCCAATTGGGCGAAACCTTTGTTGATATGTACAGTGATATTGAAATGATTGCAGGGAGCTCAAGCACTACTTCAAGAAGATGGAGATCACGTTCATTAGGCGCCAAGATAATCAAGTGGCAGATGTAATAGCGAAGAACTACTGTATTGGGACTGAGTCCCTTAATTTTGCTAGGCTCATTCCTATCATTCCTAGTTACTGTCATGAATTTCTACTTTTGGACTGTAATAGGCTGTTTGGCCATACTATTTTAACTTAATTGCATCCCTAGTTCACCAAAAAAAATAAAAAATGAAAGTATACAAAAGAAATTTGTGATTACTTCTAAATAGTTCTCAACTTCAAATTATCCAGCCAAATCAAGAGTTGAATAACCAGCATTGTGGGGAAACCGCGAGGTTAAAGAAGATAAGCACGCTAAGCGGTGGAACTAATACACTTCCAAATGTAAAAATGGGGCATTCAAATACACACTTCCAAACTCCAATACACTCCTATTATAAGTTTACAGCCAGCAATGTTACATCACATACCACATAGTTCTCAAATCATCCCACCCCTTCATATCTAAAGATTAAACATGATTTAAACTAAAAGATACCTTTCCTATGATCGTCTCACTCACAACTCACAAATTTTGCGCTCGTATCATGAGAAATCCAAGCATGAAACATAATGCGTTGTTATGTAGAAAACATGACAATAAATTCCAAACATTTCAAAATCATATAGCTGACTGTAACTTTGTACAATGTAGTTCACAATGTTGACATATCATTAGTTATCAATGCTTAAAATTCTAGAAAATCCATAGTAGTATGAAGAAACCATCTTAATTATTATAGATAGATACCTCGTTGATGGCAAGAACCTGACCAACGCTTTTCTTCACCTTCTTCAACTTCCTCAAGAAATACCTGTTAATAAACCCAAAATCACAACCTTTATTTCATCTCCATTATACACTAAAATAAACTCAAAGACAAAAAAAAAAGGGAGGAAAATTAAAGAGGAGGAAAAGGGTACCAAAATTTGGACTTGGCCCGAACATCATTGGTGGCCCAGAGCTTCATGCGGTAGATCTTGGGATGCGCATCTGATTCTGTTGGCAAAGCTCTTCCCACCACTTGGTATTGGTGAAACTGTTGCACATCCAATTTTAACAACCCAGAAAAGAAATCAATCATCAATCAGAAATCATATTAGAAAGAATTTATTGAAGTTGTTAACATCCCATAAATTAAAGAAGATGAGTGATTGATTTCTCACCCTGTATTGACCCATTTCCGACGAGTTTTACTTCGCAGTTTTAGGTTTCTCAGTATTCTCAATTCTGCAGGTGTACTATGGTAGGAGTCTAGGAGATGAAAGAAGGATGTAGGGTTTAAAAAGATGTAGTGATGAATTGAGAAATTTATGACTTTCTAAGGCCCAACCCAAGTCAAGAAGGCCAGAAGGGGCTGCCTCAATAGTTTGATCCGGGTTTAACTTGTACAGGGTCTTGTTACTTGTTAGTGTGTGGCCTAGCCGGCTAGGCAGTAGCCCGACTCGTTATATATGTGTGCGCTTGATAAATGAGTTAGATAATGATTGGATGAACAACTTAGTAAACAAGTCGTGTTAGGGTTGAGATTTGTTGATCAGTTTAATGTATGGGTCGTGTTAGGGTTGAAGGATTGCAAGTCCTTTACTGATGAACCTGGCACAAATCTGATACGACCTAACCCAAGCTTTAGATAAAATAGTAGGGGTTATAATTGATTTTGTGTGATAAAAAAATTTGTTAAATGATTAGTCGTATTATATACCTATGTCATACTCTCTTTTATCATAGATTTAAGGGGCTATATATGAAACATGCTTGCACGTAAGGAAGTACTATCTCTTTGCATTATGAACATCTTAAGAACGAAGATTTATTATTCTAGTGGGGTTGTGAGTCCGAGCCTATGCCATACATCCGAGTCTATTGTACATCTGGGTATATAATATAAATTTTAGTTATGAGTACATTATTAATTGGATTCATCTTAAATTATACTTCATCCGTTCCATAATAAGTGAAACACTTACTATTTTAGAACGTTTCAAAATAAGTGAAACATACCTTAAATGGAAAAAAGAAAGTGACAAAATGACAAGAGTACCCATCACAAACTTGTGTGGTTTGCTTTTCTCTGTCCTCCTTTTGATAATGTAAAGGGTATTTATGACTTTTTGGCTTTTGAAAGTGATGTTTATTATATCTTGTGCCCAATTCCCTATGTTTTACTTATTATGGAACGGAGAAAGTATTATATTTATTTGTTGTTAAATTTTTTAGACTAAAACTAGATATTGCATAAATTTTCATTTTAAGTAAACTTCAACAAGTGCCAATAATTTCAGGTAAGTTCAAAAGAATTTAGGTGAAGAAAACACAGCCTTGGGTCCTATTCACTTCACCTTTAAATAAAGTCCATCAAATAAAAATAAGTTCGGTTCAGCAAAAAATAAGTTATGTTGAGCAAAAATAAAGTTATGTTAAGTTAATATAAGTTCAGTTAAGTAAAAACATGTGAAATAAAGAGGGCCTTAGTTGATCGAGAGGTTCACGATGGAAAGTCTATTTCTAGATGATGCCATGTCACCAATCCATTTAATTATTAATAAATATCTTATTTTGTCTCATCAACGGTAGGGCTGTGAAAAACTGACCCAACCCGTTTACCGAACCCGACATGAAATAAGCGGGTTTGAGTTGAAATTTTTGACCCATTTAAGTAAATGGGTTGACACGACTTTTTCAACCCGAAATTAACCTGCTTTGACCTGTTTAACTCATTAAAATATAAATTTCCTAAAAAGTTATGTTAAATTTGGTGAAAATTTTAAAAATACTAATTGTAGAACACAAAAATTGAAAAGAAAATCTAGTCATGCATACTTTTATGTGAATTTATTGTTGAAAACTAATAAATGTTAATAAAAATTAAATAGTAATAATTATGTAATTGGGTTAAACGGGTTATATAGGTAACCCGTTTAATAAACAGGTCGGGTCAAGTTTGAGTTTTGCAACCCATTTAATAAACGGGTTAGGTTTGGGTTGAGACATGTTCAACCCGTTTATTATTAACCCGAACACGACCCGACCTAATCTGTTAATCAGCCCTAATTAACGGTCCATATATGTTCAAACAACTACTATGAGAGTTTGGATAGGCATCAAACTATTAGATATCATGCGGTATCAAACACACTTTTTTTTTTTTTTTTTGAGGAATAGGGGAGGGATGATTTCATTCATAAAACATTATAGAGTATAAACAATAAAGACTCGAAAAACAATACAAGTAATATCAATCCTCGAACTAATAGCTCCACTGACGACCTGCTCCGATATCATGTAATTAGATGTCTGAAATACATCCAACTCATCGGAGATCCCATTTGGTATAGTCTTCAAATTGATCAGACCGGATTGATTTCCAAGAGAACCATCCCGAACCCGATTCACCACCAGCGCCACATATCCGTCAGACAACGCTTCCAAATATGCGACCCTAAAACTAGATACAACACACACGTACAAACTAACACACCCCATATAGGGGACTAAAACCACCATAAAGGTGGAACTTATTGAAAAAAACCAACAAACAACCAAAAGCCGATACCGATGGCTAGCGATTCCGCACGAAATTACTCCAATTTTCCTTTGAAGCCGACGGGGGAAGGAACCACTACTAATTAACACGAAAAGGGAAGCCCGACGCACAACCAGGGGAAGGGGAAGGGAGGCCCAAAACAGGATACGAAACCAGGAGAGGGGAGGGGAAGGGAAGCCCAAAACTGACAACAAACAGGGGAGGAGGAGGGGGAAGCCCGACAACCAACAAGGGAAGGGGAGGGGGAAGGCCCGACACATAACTAGGGGAAGGGAAGGGGGAAGCCTTACAAACAACCAGAGACAACGGAGGAGAAACCAAACACAGGGGAGGAGTAAGGAGGCCCAACCATCGATCAACGGGGAGGAGGAAAACGGCACCACACGCGAAACCGAACCACCGATAGGTAAACTAAGTAGGAAAGGGGCGACGAGGGTTCGACGGCCACCGTAGGAGCGCCGAGGCGGCTCCAGGGTTCGTCGAACCCTAAGCCTTGGCGGCGCTAAAAAGAAGGGACCGAAAATCGCACGAGAGAGGGTTTTGTGTGTTTAGAGAGAGAAAAAGAGAGACTTCTTTGTATGGGTAAGATTTTTGTAATTGTATTCCGGTATCAAACACACCTTTTGGTACCCTGTACTCCTTTTTTTTTTTGGTACCAAAAGCTCTTCTATTTAGTATAAAAGAAAAGTTATTTTTTTTATTCAATGGTACCCAAACCTTTTTCAAATGGTATTGGTGCTAAAATGATACCATTTAGAATAAGTACTACTTGAAGATTTCTTTTATAATTTGTAAAACTTTTCTTTTTGGCATTTGACACGGGTTTGTTAAACGTCGCCCCAAAATTACTTAAAATCACCCCAAATTTATTTTTATAGACTATTTTACCCTTCCTCTTTTCCACACCACCCACCACCACCTGCCACCCCCTGCAACCACCCGCCATCACCTGCCTCCCTACTGCCACCCACCACCTGGAAACCGTCGAAATTTTTTTACGACGATGGGCGAACGTCTGACCTGGACGTTCGCGCCATGGGCGACATCCTGGACATTCGCTCCATGGGGCAAACGTCCGAGCTAGGACGTTTGCCCCATGGAGCGAACGTCCAGGTCATACGTTCGCTCCATGGTCCTAAAAAAAATCGACTCCTTCCAGTGGCTGGTGGTTGGCTGTGGCGATAGGGTGGTGGTGGCAGGAGGTGGATGGTGGTGGAGTGAGGTGGGTGGTGGTTTAGGGAAAAAGAAGGAAAATGTTAGAGATGTAATTTCAACTTTTTTTGGGGCGATTTTAAGTACTTTTAGGGCGATGAATAGAAGTTCAGCTATTCGAAAGCAAATCTATACTAATATATTAAAAGGCGTGCGTGACAACGTATACACACCACGTGGCATCTATGTTACTCTACTAGAATTGTCCACTGTGTACATATGTCATGTCAAATAACAAAAGTAACATTGGCTTGCAACAAGATTTGAACACGTGACCTCTTGTTATTATACATAGCACAATTACCATCTCAACCAACTTTTAATCATGCTTTAAATGTCCATAGTATTATATTTGTACCTTTTAAATGTCGAGTTTTCTTTGATATATTTTAATGCGAATGGAAAAAAATAATACCACACGGGGCAACGCCCGGGCCCAAATACTAGTTGGTACCATAAAAACTAGGTGATCAATATTAACCCAACACTACTTGAAATTTAGTGGGCTTCAGGCATGATATTTTTGCATGCGATTTCGAACCGACCCGATTTTGGAAAAAAGACGGGCCATAGACAACCTAAATCCGAAAAATTATGCTAAATTTTGGCCCAACCGGAAAATCGACTGTAAAAGCCACTTGACTCGCGCTTAGAAATAACGAGTTTTCGCACGAAAAAGTTGGCATGTGGCTTAGCTCGAAACATACCATTTTTTTGCTGGGCAAAAGTCCTGTACGACACATCAGTGATCACATCTAACATAAACGGTAAACTTGTTCAGAAAGATA
Organism: Beta lomatogona; assembly: GCA_947646795.1. Lineage (NCBI taxonomy): Eukaryota > Viridiplantae > Streptophyta > Magnoliopsida > Caryophyllales > Amaranthaceae > Beta > Beta lomatogona. The sequence continues at coordinate 212,730 of CANSNZ010000464.1, read as the reverse complement.
TTTGCGGAGGTTTTGTCTTACTACTTACTCCTTATTTTTGTTCTACTTCTACCATTTTGACTTTTGACACTATTTACAAATTATACATTAACCATCTTTTATTATTTAGACAGATGAAAAAGCATATTCATGTGTTATCTTATTAGATTCATGTGTGATCTTATATTCATGTGTGATTTCAAAATATCAACTTTTTATAATTTTATCTTATAATTACACCTAATTAAAAAAATAATTAGTTGTACGTTGAACCTACAAAGAACAAATAGTAGAACTAAAAAAATTGACAAGGTATGAGTTATGACTTCACTTGTGGACGTGGTGAGTCTTTTCTCCCCTTCTTCCCGTAGAGGAAAAGAAAGTGTTTTGCCCAAAATGAAGACTCATGCTTTACTCACGCCACTGATGACAGAGTACTACAGACACCATTTCCAGGTTCTTCAGTATTACTCTACTGCCTCACACACACACTGCACTTTGTACTTTGAGCTACATCAAATTTTGAATTTTGAAATTTACATCTTCAGTAACCATTTACAATTCACAGGCACTTGAAAACTCAACTGTTTTTCTTTTCTTGAGGTTTTCGACGACTTTTATTGAAAGATTAACAAGCTTAAATCTTTAACAGAATTCTCTAAAACTTTAGGTGAGTCTTTTTTTTTTTTTTTTTTCCACCTCTGTCTTCTTCTCATCTTTGTCTATCTTGTTAAAAAAAAAAAAAAAGAAATGGTGTTCACTCGAAGTGGAAGAGGAAAAAGTAGAGAAACAAGTGAAATAAACAAAGTAAATGATGTGAAGCGAACATACACTCAAAAGAAACAATTGTTTGCATCTCCATCACTTAATCATGAGCATCAACATCATTCCCCTCATTCTGCTCCTCAGGTGCAATTTTTCTCTCTATATTTTTTTTGGAGTTTAAAATTTGTTATATTTTTAATTGAAATGTGGAGTTTTGGGGGTTTTGTTTAATGCTAAATTCTTGAAAAATGTGATCTTTAATGTTTTTAGCTTGTTGGGTAAGAGGTAAATTTGATTGATGTTGAGTTGATGGAAACCCACATAAAATTTAAGGCTTTCAGTAGTGATATATTAATGGGTGCCCAAAATTTAGCAAAATTTGAAACTCTGGATTATAATGGACCATATGAAATGTGTTATACTTAGAGTTCTTTATTAATTTGCTGGGATTAGGGTTTAGTGGAGATAGGCTCTGTAACCGTTTGTTTGATATGGAGCAATTAGATGGCTAAATGCTAATGTAACAAACCATTCATTTTGGGAAGATCATACTTCCTTTGTAATACTGAGTATTATAATGTGAGGCATTGTGTTTAGAGCTTTATCCTTTTAACATCCTTATAATGGGAGATTATATATTAACGGCCCGTTTGGTTAGCGGTCATAAGAGGTGGTAATGGTAATGTAATTTAGTGTAAATTTGTAAATAAGTTCTCATGTCAATGACCATGGTAATGAAACTTCATCACAAAATATGGGTTTTCCTATATATATTTTCGTTACCACCCAATACCACCTTCCCAAGTGGTAATGAATAGTAATGAGATTTTAGGAAGATGGATGTTTTGGGATCAAGTAGGATTAGCATGGGTAATGATGTGGGATTTCCTTTACAAATTTACACTATAATGCATTACCATTACCACCATTTATGACATCTAACCAAATGGGCCGTAAGGGTCCATTACATGCATTGCAGAGTATAAGGTCATGAATTGAATCAAGACGGGTTAACTCGTGCATTTTGGGGACTAAGATTGATGGGGTGGGAGATTAAAGGTGAGTCGATGGTTATGAATATGAAACATTAACATGCAAGAAGTGATGAATACCTTTCATCAGGGGAAGGTTTTGTACTAATAAGCCCAATATAGTAGTGCATAAGCCTATTTAGGATCTCCTTATCCATCTTTTCCAAGATATGAACTTTTAAATGTCATTCAAATTTTGTGAGCACTTGTGCAGATTACTGGTTGTGAGCACTTGTGCAGATTACTGGTTAACAATATAAAGTTTCTAGAGGATCTTGGCATGATCCTATGTTGATTTTTGAAGTCCTTGAGTTAGGGTAGTTTTTTTTTTTTTTTTTTCTTTTTATCAAATTCTAAATGCCCTGGACTTGTTACTTACTTTTCGATTAGGCTATGTGATGGAACGAGCATTGGTGATGTTCTATCCTCTTACTGCACTTAAGCAATCTGTAATCACTTCAACAGGCCGCGTCTTGCTGTGAATCCATATAATGGTAAAATCTTATTTTGCAGCTGAAGCGCTCAGGAGCTGGGCTCCTCATGTCTGACTTGCTAAAGCATCATGGTCACGTCACAGTTATGCGTTCTCACAAAGGTGGGATAAAAAGGATGGCTAGGAGGGCTATAGATACCAGTATCACTTACAATCCAAAAGCAGAAGAAGAAGAGACTGAAGAGTTGATTTCAGATGAGTGCACTAAAAATGATGGAAGGAACTCAAACTCCATCTCGAAAACTCAGCAGTTACAAGATGAAAACCTTTCTGGTTCAAGTTTTCAAGCTGATATCCAACTTTCTGTAATGAAGGTATGATTCAGGTGTTAATGCATTTGAAATTAATGTCTATGCTACTATTCCTTTACCATGAACGTAAAGTGACTACACATTTGAATTTTGGCTGTATAAACCCATTGCTGTATGTCAATACTCAATACGAAACTTGTCTTACTTATATTTCAGAGTCCAGAAGCAGTCGATCTGAACATGCATTGTGCATTTGCTGCAGACCTAGAAGGAACTCTGCATCAGGGTATTTTCTCAAATTTTAAAATTTCTTCCTGTATTGAGAGGATAATAGATGTGGAAATATACTGACAGTTTACCCTCTTTCCTGTTCAGGTGCCACTAATTCTGATGAGGATATGTCACCAAGTGATGGCAATAAGATGCTAAACAATGCAAAAAATTATCCAAATGAGGGAGTTGGCAATTGCTATCTGAGAAGTAGCCATCATCATCAATCTGCATCAGAGAAAATAGCACATCTTCCTGTAGTTGGTGTACATGGAAACCTGGAAACTGTTGGTGATGATATGACATTTGGACAGAGGGAGGATGATGTGGCATCAAAGAATACAAACAATGCCCAAGAATACAGAGTCAGCTGTGGGTTCCTAAGTAACAGTAACCAACCAACTAGAAGCTTGAATCTGACTGAGATAGCTGAGCAAATGAATGCTGATGATGAATCTGAAGTAGACTCTCTAGGAGGTGATAGCAGCTTGATATCTGTTAGGGGCTATAAGGTTAAACCTCAATATGTTGACCCCCTCAGATCTATTCTTTCTAAGCATGGGGATATAGCTGCTAACTGTGACAGACCAGCAGCTATTCGCTCAATTTACTTGGTCTATCTTTGTGAAGTTCTTGAAAAGTTGAAGACATCTAATTTTGTAGCCATCACAAGGAATGAACTGGAAGAAATGCTGGCTTCTCTCAGTCATATTGAAGGAGAATATGTAGAAGTTGGCTGGCTCAAGAAGAGGGTCAATCTGATCTATGAAGCAAAGCTGGCTATATCAGTGCTGAAGCCAACTTCTGATGTGAAACAGCGCCTAGTTCAGCAAAAGTCAAAAATTCAGATTATAAAAGAGCAGCTGGAAGTTTACGAAAAAGATTATGCTACCAAACGAGCAGAGATTGCTAACCTTGAGGAGATAATTCATGTTTCGAAATTTCAACTTTCTTTAGAGATGGAGCAAGCAACGGATACAGAAAAGATGATCTTGGATTACAAGGCTAAGCTGAGACATGTTTTTGAGTTAGAGTCTTTAGTTGAAAGTTTGATATGAAGTTAAGGGTGAAAGAAAAAACAGATTATGCACTAGTGCATCACTAAACTTTTCATGTTACTTTAACGGTCTGCAGTCAAAGCACTGCTGCTGCTCAAGCAGATGCTTTTTAAATTCGACTAACATTGCTTTTCTTGTTAGAGAAAGGCCTTGACTCTAGGTCTTCAACTACATGTTAGGACTTCATAGAATTGTTTTGGTACAGCTCTGATGTTCTCCAATTTGTAGGGAATTTCCATGTTGAACATCACATGATTTACCTGGCAAATGTTTCTTGTTATACTTGTGATTACTTGGTGTGCTTGCTAGCCCCCAAGCTTGTGGTCTGCACCATGATACCAAGCTGATAAACTCGAGCTGTTCAAGACTTTTGGTTCATGCTTGGGTAGTTTCCCTTAAGTACATTTTACATGCATGGTTAAAAGCTTGAATTGAGTCATTGACATAATGGCTGGGCCTAGCCAAAGTTAATAAGCTCTAGAGAATAGCTATCTATGATGGTTAATATGATTCAAGCAGGATTTTTAACATAGTATCTACATGAAATTACCCTCTTTATTTCACAATGATTTTTTTTTTTTTTTTTTTTTTGTGAAGGGAGAATGATGTCTTTTATTTTAATTATAATATAAGTACATTTCTTATAATGAAGTAGTTTACTCGAGTTGCTGGATTGATATACTAAAAGGAGGTGTCTTTGCCATTTTGGTGGTATCCTGCGACATCAGTTGCAAAATCATCTACACTAATCTCTCTCTTTCATACTATGATTTCCGGTTGCTAAGAGACCTTCCGATAACATAAGAAACTGTTCTGGTGAAACTAAGAAGGTTTTGGGTAGTACTAGAAAGTGGTCTATTAGTACCTCCAATCTCCTTCAATAAAGGAAATGTGCGAGATGACCATTGTATCCAGGATCAAGTGACCAACGTTACATTAAGAGCGGCAGAGCGCCATAGATACTGCTGCTGCATCACTTGATTATTTGCATTACTATCTTAGTATTTCACATCCATTTATTATGTCGCACTATGTTCAGCAACGGTATGGGCAGTATATCCATGTCATATGACTTCTGATTATGTAAGTCTAAAGATGGTTACTAATTTTCTTCCTTGATACATACAGACTATAGTCTCTTCTCTCATTTATCGCTGTTCTGTAGAGAAATGTTGGCTGCTGTGTGGCTGTGTATAACCACTGACATTGAGCAGATGCAACCTGTATGTGTAAAAAATCATTTGCAGCTTATGCTTACATGGTTGGAAATTTTGAATAAGAAGGGCGTGAGGGACATCCAACCACCCTCCCAAGTCCCATCCCGCCCCTTAGATTTAGATATGTATTAGTTTTTTAAGTACTGTCATAATGTTTTCCCCTATGATCTCTGTGAAGAAATTAACGAACTAATTGTTTACATATCACTCTATCAGTGTTGTAGATGTTCTCATCTCTCTCTTTGGTTGCGAACTCACTTTGCTGAATTACAAATTTTAGTTAATTTGTTACTAATTTGTTTTAATAACATTTCAGCCTTCAGAAGCAACTATTCCCTGTTTGTACAACCTCATTTGCTAAGGACAAAGGAAACATGAGCAATGACTAGCAATGCAGCAGGTTGGTGCAGAATTATGTAGCTTTGTATTAAGAGTGCATTATAGTCAAATAAGTGTTGTATCATGTATGTTACTAGCAATGCAGCAGGTTGTACGTTCTAGACTTCATTTATGTTCAACATTACTAACTTTTGTAGATGTTTTGTAGGTCTTTCGAGTACTTGCTGCTCTTTGGCATGCAAAGTTGCAACTTGCAAGTTATGCAATGAGTTATGAGGTGCGAGCAGGATCGTTGGTCATGTATTCATGTTACTAATTTGGCATATAGAAAAGCTTTATTATGAATAGGTACATAATTCATGCAACTTCATAATCAAAAGATAGAAGGGACACTAATAAGAGCATCTGCATTCCTAATCCTTTTTTTATTTTTTTATTTTTTATCATGAGAATATGTCATGAACCATGACTAAAGTGGAAAAGACTCATCCTCATGGGATGCGGTTTATTGATTAGTATATATTGTGCAAATTTGTAATCAATTTGTTTAATAAATTATGATGTAATAAAAAATAGCTAAGGCCACAACTTTTTGAGATCCATAAATAGACATCTATTTTTCTATATTTTGCAAGACTTTTGAACATAAACTCATGATTATATTTGATCAGCCTAAAAATACCTCATATATAGACCTGAATACCACCCCCCCATTTTTTTTTGACATAAATGACCATATCTTAAATATTAGTACTTCATCTTCCCTCAAAAAAATAGTAGTACTTGATCCTTTATAAAAGAAAATGTATCAGTAATTTCTCTAACAAATTTTAATATTCATATTGATAAGCTACAACTTTTACATTTACAAGTCAAAATGAGTCTGTGTACTTTCTACTATTTTCTTACATCAAGTAAATGCAATTGCAGCAGCATTAAGCAAAAAGCTACAAATGGTAACACAGTAACAACACTCCATCGTCTCCATCATGGCATCCCATATCATATTTGTGCTAATAAAACAAAATAAATGTTTTCAGGTGATTCTGTTTGATCTCCATTCTCCACATGATCGACAGGTGGCAACATCTTGTGCCTCACACTCTCTCTCTTCATACCATACTAGTACTTTAGTCTCTCTTGTGATGCCATACTGTATTGTGTAGAGTAGAGAAAGAGACAAAATGGTGATGACTAGAGGAATTAAACGAAGAATTAAGGAGGAAGAAGAAGCAGAAGCAGCTGCACTCATTCATGAAAATAACATGTTAAAGATTACATTTCCTGGTTTTTCCCCCTCCAACCTCCCTCACCAGGTTTTTTTCTCACTTCTACTTCGTCTGTTCTAAAATAAGTGAAACACTTCTTCCAAAAAACTCACACGGAGGAAGTATTTTTTACGTAATATCTTCTTAACCTTAAAAGCTACCATCTTTATTAGTGGTTATTAGTGAACATGAGCACTAGCTAGTTGCCCAGGTTGTGTTTTTTAAAATGATTGTGTGAGTTTAAATATTAAAACCCATAAAAAAAGGTTATGATTATGTGTGAATGATTTTTTACGACGATTCATGCTAGAGGATGGTAAATTAAATTCGTAAATCATTTTGAGACTAAGGGTTTGTTCTCGTTGTCGTGTGGTCAAAACTTCTAAAATTTATCTTTATGTTGCCTTTTTGGGTTTGTAATTTTTATGTAAACCCATAATTTGTTTAATGAAGTTTTTCTTTATTTTAAAATCGGATGCTTGTTTGATTTCCCACTCTTATTTGGTAATAGTGTAATTTGCTGTACATAAACATTGCATGAGCTTGAGGGTTTTTGGGAGTCTGCGAAAAAAGTAAAAAAAAAAAAAAAAAAAAAGTAGTGGGTTGAAAATTTGAGAATTAAGATGTTAAGCTATTTTTGACAATGTTTGGGATGTGAAGGGTAAGAAGGAGGAAAGGAGAGAGAATGGAAAAAATACAAAGACCAACAAAAGCTCATCCACCCATTGTACATGCTCTTAACATGCTTTGCAAGTCAGCATTTGTTATGTACACGAGAATTTCTGTATTTGTGTTTGAGTCCATGTTCTCTGCTTGAGTTTTGTACACGAGAATTTCTGTATTTGTGTTTGAGTCCATGTTCTCTTGTTGAGTTCTGCAAAATGACTTTTTTTTTTTCAGCACATTAGCCGTTCAAGGGTTCCTAAGAGGATTAAAATATGTGAGAGGGTTGCTGACATTGTTTTGAAGGTGGCTGGGCCTGGTTCACAAAATCCAGTCAATATACCTTTCAAATCGAATCATTGTTCTCTGAAGTCAGAAGGCAGAGCAATGTCCTCATGTCTGTCAAGAGACCTCGAACCATTACAGGCATGACTCCATTCTCAATGCGCATCTCTTTTTCCTCATCAGCATTTCTTGCCTAATTATATGCTCGTCTCCTTTTTTAGATGAGGCCGAGGTGTTTCATATTTTATATGCTTTTGTAGAAATAATCTTTTTACAAACTTATGTATGTACTGTGGCCTTGGTTTTTTAGGTGCCCCCTCTGGTTAAACATTGCTCTCTGACTACCTCAGGAAGATATCCAAATCATCGTGCTAGACAAGTTTTTTGTAGACGCAACAGATCAACAGCTGCGATAGGTTCTATCAAAAAGGAAAAGCATGTTGAAAATGTACCTGATGGAACCCAAATGGACACTCCATTGACTGAGAGTCTTCATCATAACGATAGTCAAGCTTTAACCATCCAACTTACTGAAGCTGTAAATGATAAAAATATATCGAATGAGCATACATCATTGCAGGAGGTTACTGTGCCCATCATTGAGGAGAGTTTTAACAGTCCGAATGAGGCAGATAGTGTTGCAAGACCAACAACCAGCCTTAATCTCTCTGCTGTGGCTGAGCTGGATGATGATGGTTCCAGCATGGATTCTGAATTACTTCATGCTGCAGTGACTGTTGGCGGTTATAGGGTGAAGGAAGATTTGGCATCGATTCTCAGAGATATACTTTCAAAGTATGGTGATATTGCTGCACAATGTGACAAGAAATCCATTATGCTTCGTTCTTGGTTGGTTGAGAATGTATGCGACATAGTTCAGAAACTGCAAACTGAAAAATTTGTGCATCTCACACCTGTTGAAGTTGACAGTTTCAGAGTTCTAGTTCAGGACATGAAGTCAGATGGCATGGAAGTTGGGTGGCTTTATCAGAGGCTTAATGAAATTTACGAGGCAAAGAGGCTTTTGAAACAATCTCCCAATATTAAGCAGGCTAAGAGCCACAGTAGGCAAGCAACTAAGGATAAAGAGGAAGAGATCATAGTTTACGAGGAAAAAATCAAAGTATATGAGGAAGAAATATGCAAACTTCAAGAGAAGATCATTTCTGCACAGGAAGAGATGGAAGCAAAGAAGGCTGAGGAAAGTAGGTTGGATGAAATTCTCTCTTACACGAAAGTACAGGTTAAAAGGTTTCACTGTGGGTCGATGACTGATGGGTTACTTTGAGGTTTCTACCTCTGAATTAAGCTGATATTGCTACTTGAGACTACTAGTAAATGGTACATCCTGCTAACTATATATGTTTTCACCTAGAGATTCATTTCCAGCTTTGTATTAGCACGATATGTGCATATCTAACTCATAATATCCTGTTCTTGCTAAGTTTGGGATGCCTGAGATATAACATGCTAATTTTCTTTTGGGCTTGAGACATTTATTTAGATGACTTCAGTGGATTTCACTAATCACTATTCACTACTAAGATTTTTATCATTTATTTTATTTTTGTCTTCCCGATGGAAGACATTCTCAGAAAACTCACTGTTTGTTAGACATTTAGCTGTTGCACAACTGACCTTTCTAAAAAATTATCAACATGGCACCATTTGGGGGAGATGTTGTAGTGCTGATCAAGTACGGCGAAGCCCGATTTAGCATGCTTTAGGCACCATCTTTTAGACCAGTTTTGATCTTTAGTCCGCTTGGCCTTATTCAACTGGACTTGTGCACACTTTTCTGGTCTGGTATGTGGCCTGGCCTATCCGGATTTACCGACCTAAAATGGCTCACCTTTTATTAGCTGCAAGATTATGTTTGAATGCTTAAGCTGTCCTACTTTAATGGTTATTGCTTTTTGTTGGAACTCAAGGTGACACTCAAGAAGAGGGGGGTTGAATTGAGTGGCTAAAACTAATCGATTTTCGCAAAAACACTCTTATGACACGATCTTTGTCTTGCAGTGTTATTCACTCGTAAATTCTCCGATTGATGTTTTTGCTCGAACGAACTTGTATCAAACAATAAAACAATGAAATCAAATAATAAAGGGCTAGACAACCCAAGAGCACATAATTCAGTAGAGTGTTCAGCAAGCAGCATACTTTTAAAAGAGGGATGAGATGCCATTAAGACATAGCAAACAAAAAACAACTCGCACTTATACGAACAAAGATAATAAAATTTATTTGCAAGAGGACTAAAAAGATGATGCAAAAAAAACCAAACCTGAAAATGCTTTATATAGCATTTAAAATCAATCCACCAGAAAAGTCGTTTACCATCAATGACTGAGAGAAGAGTGATACATTCAATCACCATAAATGCAATATGTTTCATTTTGCCCAAAAGGACAATACCCCTGCCACAGAGGCGACTCTGCAACTTCAACCACCCGCACACCCGATGTGCAATGAATGACCAGACAGGAAACAACAGGGGCCAATACACACTTAAAGTACAACACCACAACGAAAACAACATACTGAATAGAGAAGCCCCAATTCTAATCCTAAACTTGAACTTAAACCCTAAAAACCATAATAATTTAATTCCCTGCGCTAGAGAATTGCGACTAATCCACACGCTACACAGAGTCGTAAATAACACATTACACTCCACACCAGCGAGATTAACTAAAGATTGAAACTTTAGGGTCGCAGACCCCTCATCATTGCCTATAACCTCAAAGCTAGAGAAAAAGCTATTAGGCACAGCTAATTCGCAGCTAATGATCAATATAACCAAACACTCAAGAAATTGAAACCAGAAATTGACTAGTCGATTGCCTGTAATAAATCTTTGGAGAAGAAATTGGGAAGAAATTGGGAATTTTTCGATACTAAGGGGCGGTTTTCTAGGGTTTTCTACGGGACTTTTGGGGGGATCTCTCTTCCTCTCTCTAACTTTCATTTTTTTTGTAGTCTGAAATTCCTGCTCTTTCTGTTCCTTTTGTATCTGCTGGGATGGTTGGGGAGGGCTCTTCTCAAGACCTTCCCTTCCCCGCTGCTTTCCCTAAGTTTCAAGTGTTGGATGATTTACCTCAAGTCCAAAAGGACATTGAGGAGTTGTCTAAATCTTGCTTGGTTGGTAAAATTCTTGGTGCCCCTGTTGATGTGCGTACTATAATTTCTAGAACAAAAGCTGATTGGAAGTTTGTCAAAGGTGACATTGAGTATTTGGAGATGGGAAATGGCTGGCTTTTAGTCCGGTTTGCTAATCCTAATGATTGTTTTTTGGTCTGGTCTGAGCGTCCATGGCATGTTCAGGGTCAATTATTTGTAATTCAGTCTTGGAAGCCTGAATTTGACCCGTTTTGTGAAAAACTTAAGTGGGTTGACTTGTGGGCTCGCATTCCTCATTTTCCTACTGAGCTTTTGAACTATGATTCTGTTGCTAACTTATTTGTTGCAAATAACATTGGGTCTTTGATTAAGCTTGATCAAAACTCTCTACTTAGAAATAAAATTTGATTTGCACGTGCTTGTATTCGTGTTGATATAACTGCTCCTCTTCCTGAGTATGCTGAAATTGTGCGAGTTGGAGGTAAAGTGTGTGGCTATGTGATCTGGTACGAGGATTTCTCCTCGGGATGCTCTTTTTGTGGAGAAGAATCTCACATCATTGATGTGTGTCCCCTGTTGTGCTCTCCCCAAAAAGAGTTTCATGTTAAACTTTTGAAAAATCCAAAGCAAAAATTGTTATCCGAAAGTCTTTTGCAAGCAAAAAAGGATGAAAATGATATCACCATGGTTGTGGAAGCTAATGTGGTGCATGTTAAGCCAAAAATTTTTGTTAGAAAACATGGTGCTGTTGGTCCTAAAGGTGATGAGTTTTAAAGGGGTTTCTAAACTCCCTAAATCTGCTGGTAAGAGTATCAAAATCATTAATTCATCTCTTCCTATGAAAAAGCGAAGCATTGCTCCTGTTGTTCTTAGCAAGGGTAAGTCTGTGTTGATGGCCTCTTCTCCTAATATTGGTGCTGGGTCTATGTCTAGCTCTGATGATGAGGCTTTTAGCAATCCTATTCCTCAAGATGTTGCCCCTCTTTTAGTTAATGTTGCTGATGATTATGGGGAGGGTACTGGATATCTGGTTGGTTCCACCCCCTGTGAGCAAGCTATTGTGGATGTCCCTGTTCCTATTCAGGTAAGGTTCCCTGGTGACATCATTATTGACAACCAGTTTGAGCCTCTGCTCAATGATGATGTTATTGCTGCTGGTGAGCCCATTGTTATTCCATCTGATGATGAATCTGATACATATTTACTTGATGAAGCTGAGGATGTTAGTCAGGGTTGCCTTGCAATTCCTGATGTCTCCTTTCATTCTTTATCTTCTGAGAACTCAGTGGTTAAAAAAATCGAAGCAATGGGGGTGGAGCCTCTTGACCAGAAGCCTATCTCATCTCATTCTAGCTCCACCAAGAGAAGGAAGAGTAGCTCTGAGGATGAGGGACACTCCTCAGCCCTGAAGAGAAACAGACAGTAAGTTTTTTAGTATAATAAAGTCATATCCACCCTTTTGTAATCGATGTCAATTGGTTTTTGGAATGTTCGTGGAAGCCAAAGAAAAAATCTTTTTGCTGAAATAAAGAGTTTTTGTAACACAAATCACATTGATATAATGATGATTTGTGAAACAAAATCTGCTGTGATCCCTTCTAATTCTTGTATTAGAAGATGTGGCTTTGAAGACGTTGATGTAATTCCTACGGTTGGTAGGTCTAGTGGTATATGGCTCATGTGGAAGCCTTCTAGTATTAATCCTTTTAGTCTTTCTGTTATTGCTAAAAGTTCTAGATTCTTAGTGTGTAATATTTCTCTACTATCTATGGACTTTGTTTATTATATTGTCTTTCTCTATGCGCCGGCGGCAATGGAAGGAAAGCAAGCATTCTGGGCAGAATTATATGATGTTGTTAATTCATTGGATGGTCCTTACATTCTAGTAGGGGATTTTAATGAAATCAGTTATGTTTCTGATAAAATTGGGGGGGGGTCCCCGTGAGTTCGTCTCGTTTTAATCGTATGAATCAGATTAAAAATGTGCTAGCCTGTAGTGAGCTTCCTTTTAATGGGCCTCATTTTACTTGGAGGAAAAAACGGTTTGGTGAGAATATTGTGTTAGAAAGATTGGATAAGTGCCTTGCTTCTTTAGATTGGTTAGATAAATTTCCTAATGCCAGAGATAAACACCATATTTTTTCCTCTTCAGATCACTGTTTTGTTTCTATTCATTATCTTCCTTCCATTATGGCTAAAGCTCATCCTTTCAAATTTGAAAAAATGTGGTGTTTACGAAAAGATTTTGATATCTTAGTTAAAAAAACTTGGTGTACGCAATTTGAGGGGTCGTTTATGTTTCGGTTAGTTAACAAATGTAAAACTTTAAAAGTAAAAGCGAAATAATGGAACAAAACCCGATTTGGCAATATTTTTCGTCAAATTAGTAATGTTGATGCAAAACTCGCAGATATCCAATCTCGTCTTCTTATTGATATTGACAATCCTAATCTGGTAAAATTGCAAGATCGTTTTTTGATTAAACGTCGTAACTTATTTGAGTTTCAAGAGAAGTATTGGTTTTAGAGAGCTAAAACTACTAATTTTGCTAAGGGGGATAGGAATTCTAAATATTTTCATGCATGTGCTGCAATTAGGAAAAATAGGATTAGTATATCTTCTTTTTCTTCTCAAGAAGGAAGTATTATTACTATTCCGGACCAGATCTTCTTTCAGATATCTAAGGAATTTCAAGAAAGATTTGTTAGTAATCCGAATTGCAGTTTCAATTTGGAGGAGGATTTCAATCTTATTACAAAGATCATATTGGACTCGGACAATGAATTCCTTTGTAGTATTGTTTCAGCTGAAGAAATTAAAGATGCTTGATGGGTTTTAAAATATACCGCAAGTGCACGGTGTCTGTCTAGCAGAAACTGGCAAATACGGGTCGATCCACAGGGAGAGGAGTTCTACAGATTTATGCTCAATTATCTAACTACTTCAAGAGAGGAAATTGATTGAAGAATTAATAACTAAACTAGAATAAACTATAACACAAAAAGATGGAAATTTATCAAATAATTAAAAACCTAGGGCAATCGATCGGTCCACCATGCTTATACCAATTTAATCACTACAATATAGTTCAACAATACTTGGATTGAGGTTCGAATAAATAAAGTATTTCGTTAATCCTTGGTCAGGCATTAACAACTCTTAGATTAACATATGCCAGTACGGTCGCTCAACATAATCAAATCTACCTATTGTAACACGCCTCTAATGAATACGATCTTTCGATTCTAATTCTTATTAGCTAAACATAACTCATGATATTGCGCAATTACATGAATTAAACAAGCATAACAAATCAATAGGAATTATTCTAATGTAATCCAAATAACGAAGAACCTTAAACCACAATAAAAAAGGTATAAACATGGCTTCCCTCTCTAAGCCCTAGAAAAAGTCTACTCACTCATGATAATAATAAACTCAATAAACATAGTGAAAGTAAAAGAATTCATTAAATTAAACAAAGTAAAGAAAAATACCGAATGATTCAAGAACAATGAAAACCAAAATCGATGATCTTTATAATCTTCAAGGGCAAGAGTTAATACAAACTAGAGAGAGAAACTAAGTGTTTTGCCCAAAAAACGTAGATAATAAGATAGTCTAATTCGAATTACTAAAAACCTATTTATACTTTTTTACAAAACCGGCTAAAAAAACAAATAAACCCGTCCCGAGAAAATCGCCCGGTCGACCGGGCGAAACCGCCCGGTCGGGCGGCGGTGATTAAGAAAACTACGACAAGAAGGAATTTCGCCCGGTCAACCGGGCAGATCCGCCCGGTCGGGCGCGCAAACAGAATTTCGCCTCTTCTCGCCCGGTTGACCGGGCGAACAAATCTCATATGCACAGGGACTTTTGTGTCTCTCCCGGTCGGGCAAAACCGCCCGGTCGACCGGGCGAGAGTGCTTTTCCGCTCTTTCTTTGGTGTAATCTTGTCCGAATCACTTGTGCAATCTCTTGGATCTTCTATGAGCTAAATGTGGTCCGTTGGACTTCCGTTCTGCAACTCAAATGAGGGTGATAAACGCTTAATCTGCACAAAAACGTCTAACACACGGAAACAAGTCCAAACATATCAAATAGCTCAAGAATCGAGCTCCAAAGAGCTCAAATCAACTATCAAAGCTAAAGGAGTAGAGCTAAATAATCTATATAAAATAGATACATCAAAATCCCCCAAGCTAACCTTTTGCTTGTCCCTAAGCAAAACCACACAGATGAGTTACAAGATACAATTGTTTCACCCCATAGAAAATGCAGTTCGAAAATATTAGTAGACTCAAAAATCAATTAAGAAAGCATGCATCATCATCAATCCTTTATATCAAGCCAATGACCAATCACCGAGAAAGACAATCAAGCAAGGTCACTGCACATATCATGCAAATACTAAGATGGTGCTCACAAGGGGGAACACTCTTCTCTCATTTTTGTGGCAGGCAAAAGATGTGCCCTATCACTCACCATCCCAACCATAACAACCCTTCCCACTCACACTCTCATGTGTTTAGAAAGGTAATAATGCCACTCATCCTAATCATGTCGACTCAAGTAGCAAACGTACTCTTTAACCTTGACAAACTGACTACACATCAATCCAATAAACAATGTAAACACAAGCTCAAGAGGACTTTTTCAGGATTGTAATGGGGCTTAGGTAAGGGTAGGGAATATGTATAGGAAATGTGGTGGAAAAACCCAAGAATGGGGGAGCAAAAGTCACTAGAAGCATCAACTAAAACACAACCAATAACAATGTCCCAACTCTATGAATCAACAAAATTTTCAATAAACCCATCCTTGAAGCAGTGTTATGAATTTTTTTCTTTGCAAGCGATTGTGAAGGAAAGAATTTTATACCCTTTTGTTCATTTTTTTCAATCTTTCTTTTCTTTTTTTTTCTTTGCATCTTTTCGATCTAACAATCACATTTATTTCACTTTGCTTATTCTCTTCTTTTTCTCGAACTTTGAACCTTACAAAATACAATCATCTCCACCCAAAGTAACTCATAGCAACCATTTCAGATACTAACTTCGACAGATGCTCCCCCAAGCTAGGCTTGGATTAATATAAAAATAAGGGCCATGGGCATGTAATGAGGTTTAGTAACATGAAATAGTCATTAGGCTCAGCGGGGCTAAGGAGGATAATAGTATATCAATAAAAAATCACTTTGAGGCTCAAGAATCAGACAAAAGGACGCCTCTATCATAGCAATTGCCACAAGTCATCAGATATCAATAAGTATGTTGTCAAAGTCAAGATCAGTCAACTAATGAGGAACTAACACACAAGAAACAGAATGGATGTAGAAATAAATCCATTGGCAAGAATGAGTCCTCACAGTCTAACACTAGTAGAATTAATGCTTATTGCTGCGGTGATATTGCTGCGGTTTTACCCATACGCAGCAATATATAACGACAAAAAAAAAGGTAAATTATAAAATAAATATATTGCTGCGGTTTTTATTAAAAACCGCAGCAATATGGTTGCAACAGTAAACTTTGGCCAAATAGTTGACCTTTTGACCAACCATATTGCTGCGTTTTCTAGAGAAAACAGCAGCAATATATATCCAACGGATTTTTTCAAAAAAGTGTAACATTTTATTCTGAAATATATTGCTTTGCGGTCTCTTTCGAAAACGCGAAGCAATATATTAAAATAATGTTAAAAAAATATTATTTTAATATATTGCTGCGGTTTTTGTCAGAAACCGCAGCAATATATTAAAATAATGTTTAAAAAAATATTATTTTAAAATAATGTTTAAAAAAATATTATTTTAATAATGTTTCAGAGCTATTGCTGCGGTTTCCACTCAGAACCACAGCAATAGCTTAAAATATTATTTTTTAATAAATTTTTTTAATAGGTTTATTAGGGTTTTTGGTTCTTAAATGTAGTTGTGCGCCTCTCTTCTCGTGTCATCTCTTCTCTGTACCTTCTCTCTCATCTTCTCCCTCTTCTATGTACCTTCTCTCTCATCTTCTCCCACCATTTCTGCAGCCGTCGACCACATCTCCACGACATCATTTCGTTGGCCTTCAACCACCGCTCGATTCCACCATTTCGTTCGCCTTCAACCACCGCTCGACTCCACCATTTCGTTCGCCTTCAACCACCACCTCGTCATTTCTCTCTCGTTCTGTCTCCTTGTCTCGCGCTGGAGTCGAAGTCAGACGAACGTCACCACCCACCATCGCGCTGCACTCCTGCAGCTCCACCGCGACGCACACCTCCTGCTCTCCACTCAAAACCGTCGGCTGAGTCTCACACTCCTCGAATCTGCGTTTCCTCGAATCTGCTCTTCACTCAAAACCGCCGGCTGTAGCGGTTCGTCGATGATTCCGGCTGTAGCGGTTCGTCGATGATTCCGGCTGTAGCGGTTCGAAGTCTCCTTCGGCGGTTCTTCGGCTTTAGATCTGTTCTTAGTTTTTTTTTTTTTTTTTTTTCTGTTTTGATCCGTTTTTACTAATTTTTGATTTTCTAGTTTTCTTACTATTGTCGGCTATTGATGTATTTTGTTTTATTTTCTTCAATTTTATATTTTTAGAGTTAATATGATATTAGGGTTTCTAATTTTTAGATTTTTCTTTTGTATCTATATTTTTCTTGGATTTTTTCGGGTATAAGTACATCTAAAGAATTAATATGATGTAGTGTCTTATTTTCTTTCTATATTTTTATCTGATGGAAAACTGGAATTTTCTTTCAATTAGAAATATATGATTTTTTTTTTTAAAAAAAAATCTATTCTTCTTGTTGTTTGGTAAAAACAGCGACAATAGACTCACATATTCTTGCTTGTTTTTACCAACAACAAAGAGCAATATGTTGCTTTTTAATAATTTTTTATTATTATTAATACTACCTATTGCTTGCGGTTTTGGATAAAAACCGCAGCAATAGGCTCCCCTATTGCTTGCGGTTAAAAACCGCAAAGAATAGGTAATTACCTATTGCTGCGCCCTTTATTGCTGCGCGGCGAAAACCGCCGCAATAGGCCACTTAATGACCGCAGCAATAAGCAATTATTCTACTAGTGTAACCAACTTAGCTCTACAATCAATGCAAGTGCCGCAAGTATCATGCAATCAAGGGTCATGGAAGATTGAAAATCAACTCAAGACTAACAAATACTCACGCTAACTATCATAGATTCAGAGTCTAAAAATTCATTCAAAAATTTGGGGGCGCAGGGAAACAACCATGCAACTCATCATAACTCATGTCAAGCTCGTATTTTTTTTTCAAGTTTTTCTTTTTTTTTTTTTTTTTTTTTTTAAACCAAAAAAAACGAAACTAAACTAACTACACTACAAAGCAGTAAAGAGAGAGAAATTACTTACAGAAATCCTCCCCCCAAGCTAAACTCGGCAATGGCCTCATTGCAGCTAGAGGGAGAGAGAGGACTCACGCGTCATCATCAGACATATCGGCAGTAAAACCGCCACCGGTAGTACCTGCAGCACCAAAAGCAGTATGGCCAGAAGGAACATCCCTAGCATGGTCAGTAGGGTCAGGGACCTGTGGTGTGTACCATGAAGGGTGGGTGGCATCATGGGCAACAAGTCCTTGGTGAAAATAGTCATGGTAGATAGGGTACAAGGCATGGCGCATGTCCGACTCCACGGTAGTCAACCGTGTGTCCAATGAAGTCAGGTGAGTCTGGATGGTAGCCTGACCAAGCTCAAGGCGGCCCATCTGTGAGGTAAGGGACTGCTGTCCCTGCTCAAGGCGGATAAGGACCGCCATCATAGGATCCATAGGCGCGGCGGAGGAGGAGCCTTCCCCAGCGGGCTGCCTGTGGTAGGTCCGCAGAGGTCGCCTAACAATGGGCTATTGACCCCGCATAGGAAGGAGGTACGACCCCACACCAGGCTCTAAGCGGGTCTGAGCAGGGTCAGGAAGAAGGATAGACTCCTTCTTAGCAATGAACCACCTAAATTTGTTCGCAGACTGGGCGGTTAGCCATTTAGCATTTGTCATATAATCAATGTTAATCTCAGCGGGACCAGCTACAGCATTGCTAATGTCAGGGGTATAGCCAAAATGAGCAGCAATAGCGGTAATGAGGCCACCTAAAACAATAGGTTGCCCCCTAACACTACCATCGTCAAACAAAGCAAGTAAATTGGCGGCAGTCCGCTTCAGCTGGGACACAAACAGATAAGGAAGGCACAGAGAGTAATCAAGCTATGGAAACAAATAACTACCCATCAAAAAAATCTCCTGTTTTTGACAGGAGTGGGGCTCAGCACGCCCAAAAAGTGTGAATCCCAAAAATCGCTGTAAGTAGCGAAGGCTGGGAAAATGGAGGTGGTCTGCAGTCATATGCTGGGTGTTAACATCCCTATCATCTGTGAATGCGGTCCACAAGGTATTAATTCGAACAGTGGGAGGGGGGCTGTGATCATCAGTAACAGGGAGGCCAAAAATAGCGGCTAATTGGCCTAATGTGAGTTCTCGATCCTCATTCATGAGGCGAAAACGGAGAACTTGATTTTTATTGCCTACTTCTAATGAGCTCAAGAATTCAAGTGTAAGATGCCTATATGTCCAGAAAAACATGCCGAACATTGTTCCCAATCCCAATTTCTCAAATAGCGTTTTAGTTTCACCGTAAATACCCAAAGCATGCAAAGCATTAGCATCAACAAAACGAGTAGGGATTATGTTCCGATATTTCAAATTTTCAAATCTTTGTTTTTGTTCTAGGGATTTGAAGATTACCTGCGGGAATGTCGAATATGGTGGAATTTGAGCGCTTGATTCCCCTCTTGAGCTGTGTTTCCTCTTGCTTGGCCCTGACATGGTGGAAAAGAAAAGAAAAGTGGAGATTTTTGGGAGTGAGAGAATTGAAGTGGGATGATGGAGGTTTTATGGGAAAAAGATGAAGAAAAGTGTTGGGATATGAGGAAAATTGAAGGAGGAGGTGGAATTTGTGAATGGTGAAAGGTAGGGTGGAGTTTGGCTATGGAGGTTTTTAGGAGAGAGAGAGAGAGAGTTGAGAGGATGAATAAAAGTGAGAGAAAATGAAAGAAGTGAAGTGAAGGAAGAAAGAAGTGGAGTGAAGGAAGAAAGAAAAGTAACCAAGTTCGTGGAATCCGCCCGGTCGACCGGGCGAAAAAAAATTCGTCTTTGCCTTTTCGCAACGCTGGCCTGGGCATGGGGAGAGGAAAAAAAAAAAAACGGCCCGGTCGGGCGAATTCGCCCGGTCGACCGGGCGAAACTAGTTTCCTTAGCATATTAAGGGCATTCCGCCCGGTTAACCGGGCGAAATTATCGCCAAATTCGCTTGCGCGCCCGGTCGGGCGACTTCGCCCGGTTGACCGGGTGAAATTTCGTATTGCTTTCTTTTCGCCCTTCTTGGGTTTTAGTTGCGCGCCCTGTCCGGCGAACTCGCCCGGTGGGGCGAGTTAAGAGGCCCGGTCGGGCGAAATTGCCCGGTTGACTGGGCGACTAGATTTCAAGCTATTTTTCCGTCAAAATTTCCCCCTGTTGTGATATTGACCCCCTGCACACACTAAACTCGCCAAAATGTCAGTACACTCTCTCTCACCTCTCTAAAAAAATAAGAAAAGTAATCTAAACTAGTAAAGAAAAAGAAAAGTAAAGACGGGTTGCCTCCCGCAAAGCGCTTGTTTATGAAGGTCCCGCACGACCTTAGTACCTCTGATTTCAAGGTGAGGGAACATCTAAGTAGATGACCTCTACTTGAGCTATGAAAGCACCCTCATGATACAGTTTCAAACGTTGACCATTCACCTTAAATATCGTCCCATCTGCATTGGCCACTTCAACGGCTCCATGTGGCTTCACATCAGTGACAACAAAAGGTCCAGACCACTTTGACTTAAGCTTTCCAGGAAAAAGCCTTAGTCTAGAGTTGTATAATAAAACCTTGTCACCAACATGAAACTCGCGCTTCTCAATCATCTTGTCATGAAACCTCTTTGTCTGCTCCTTGTAAAGCTTGTGGTTCTCATATGCTTCCAGTCGAAGCTCATCTAACTCATTCAACTGAAGAAGTCTTGTTTCACCTGCAGCCTCTAAATCCAAGTTAATTTCTTTGATTGCCCAAGCCGAGAGATACTCCATTTCAACCGGTAAATGACAAGCTTTGCCATAGACCAATCGATATGGGGTGGTGCCGAGAGGTGTCTTAAAAGCGATTCGCGAGTGCCCATAAAGTGTCATCCAACTTTTGTGACCAATCTTTCCTTGACACGTTGACTACCTTCTCTAAAATGCGCTTGATCTGACGATTGGAGACTTTAACTTGGCCACTAGTCTGAGGGTGATATGCCAAGCCAACCTTATGAGTAACTCCATATTTCTTCAGTAAAGCTTGGAAGGTTCTCTGATGAAAATGAGACCCCCCATCACTGATCAAGACTCTCGGGACTCCGAAACGAGGAAAAATAATATTCTTGAATAGCTTCATTACCACCTTAGAATCATTAGTAGGGGAAGCCACAACTTCAACCCACTTAGTCACATAATCCACAGCTACCAAAATATACCTGTTCCCACAAGAAGAAGGGAAAGGTCCCATGAAATCAATGCCCCACACATCAAAGGGCTCAATCTCCAAAATTCCCATCTGCGGCATCTCTTGTCTCTTTGAAATATTGCCCGTTCTTTGACACTCATTACAAGAGAGGCAAAACGCATGGGCATCTTTGAAGATAGTAGGCTAGTAGAACCCACTCTGGATAACTCTATAAGCTGTGGCCTGTGAGCCAAGATGCCCACTACAAGGCATACTATGACAGTGTTGTAGGATTCCAGCTATCTCCCAATCGGCAACACATCGTCTGAACAAGCCATCTGAACACTTCTTGTATAGAAGTGGGTCTTCCCAATAGTAATGCTTAGCATCATGATAAAACTTCTTGCGTTGTTGGTACGTCAAATCTGGAGGAGGAGAACCACCAACACAATAGTTAGCAAAATCAGCATACCATGGAGATTGAATAGATACGACAAAAAGATGATCATCGGGAAAAGAATCATCTATGGGACCATCGGCACTTGACTCAAATCTCAATCCGGAGAGATGATGCGCAACAACATTCTCGAGCACCCTTCTTATCACGGATCTCCAAATCAAACTCTTGTAATAAGAGTATCCAACGAATAAGTCGTGGCTTGGCTTCCTTCTTAGCCAGTTAGATACTTTAGTGCAGCATGATCGGTGTGGACAATAACTTTCGAACCTATGAGGTAGGTTCGAAACTTGTCAAGAGCATATACAATGGCCAATAACTCCTTCTCTGTAGTAGCATAGTTGACACGAGCTTCATCTAATGTCTTGCTTGGCATAGTAAATAGCATGGAGGGTCTTGTTCTTCCGTTGGCCAAGTACGGCACCAACCGCATAATCACTAGCATCACACATGATCTCGAAGGGAAGACTCCAATCTGGAGGTTGTATGATAGGGCGGTGATCAATGCTTCCTTAATCTGTCAAAAGACTCCACACAAGCGTCGGTAAAATCAAAGGTGGCATCCTTGAGCAACAATTGAGTAAGGGGTTTCTTCGATTTTGGGAAAATCTTTTATGAATCTGCGATAAAACCCCGCATGACCCGGAAAACTCATCACTCCCTTGACATTCACGGGAGGAGGAAGTTTCTCAATCACCTCAATTTTTGCCCGATCAACTTGGATGCCACGTTCGAAACAAGATGACCAAGTACCACTCCCTCATGGACCATGAAGTGACATTTTTCCCAGTTTAAAACCAAATTAACATCGGTACAACGTCTCGGTACTCTAGAAAGACTATGCAAACACACATCAAAGTCGGACCCATAGACACCGAAATCATCCATAAATACCTCCATGATATTCTCAATGAAATCGAGAAAAAATGGCCACCATACATCTTTGAAATGTGGCGGGGCGTTACATAAGCCAAAAGGCATTCGGCGGTAAGCAAAGGTGCCATAAGGACATGTGAACGTCGTCTTCTCCTCGATCTTACGGGTGAATGGGAATCGAAAGAAACCCGAATATCCATCCAAATAACGAGAAAAAGCTATGTTTTGCTAATCTTTCTAACATCCCGGTCAATAAAAGGGAGGGGGAAGTGATCTTTCAAGGTGGCTATGTTTAATCTGCGATAGTCAATACACATTCGCCAACCTGTAACAGTACGAGTAGGAATTAGTTCATCTCTATCGTTCTTAATAACAGTAGTCCCCCCTTTTTAGGAACAACTTGAACCGGGCTCACCCATTTAGAATCTGAGATGGGATAGATGATGCCCGCGTTAAGCAGTTTCATTATTTCCTTCTTCACTACCTCTTGCATATTAGGATTCAAACGTCTTTGGGGTTGTATGCAAGGGCGGTAATTTTCTTCCAAATTTATTCTATGCATACAAAAATCAGGACTAATACCCTTTAAATCATCAATACTATACCCAATAGCCTTTTTGTGCACGCGAAGCACTGTAAGAAGTTGTGAAAGGCGGCAATGCGGGAGTTTAGTACTCGACAATCACGGGGCATTCCTCATTATCATCAAGAAATGCATATTTGAGGTGAGAAGGTAAAGGTTTAAGTTCTAACTTCTTTACCTGTGGCTCAAAAGTAGAGCAAATAGTCTCCATTACCTCACATTCGACTGCCTCATCAACATTAAGGTCACCCAGTACAAGAATTTTCTCCAATGGATCATCTGGCAGAAATTGGTGATAGTCACCTCCCGAAATCTCTTCCAGTACATCAATCCTGCAACATGTGTGCTCAAGCATAGGAGACTTAATAGCATTGGTTAGTTTGAAAGTAATAGTATCATCACCAACACTTAAAGTCAAAGAGCCAGATTTAACATCAATCACGAGCACCAGAGTACACAAGAAAGGCCTACCTAAAATAATGGGGATCCGACTATCCTCCTCCATATCCAGCACTACAAAGTCTACGGGAATATAGAATTTTCCAACCACGACAGGAACATCCTCTAAAATACCCAAAGGATATTTCACGAACGATCCGCCATCCGCAAAGTAATCTGGGTGCACTTCAAAACTCCCAAGTTCGGTTTATTACGAGATAGATAGAGGCATAACGAGATACACTAGCTCCTAGATCACATAAAGCCTTATCTATAAACAATGCACCTACATGACATGGGATGGAAAAACTACCAGGGATCTTTTAATTTTGGAGGGATTTTATTTTGCAAAACAAGACTACACTCTTCGGTTAGAGCGACTCTATCTAGACCACCAAAATCCTTTTTCTTAGTAATCATGTCTTTCAAAAATTTGGCATAAACAGGCACTTGAGAGATTAAATCAGTAAAAGGAACTGTTACCTCAAGATTCTTGACCATTGACATGAACTTACCAAGTTGTTGATCAACCTTGGATTTTTGCATCCCGTGACGGAAAGGTAGTGGTGGTGTAGGAGAGTCCGTAACCTTCTCCTTTTGCTTCCTTGCTTCATCTACTTTCTCTTGCTCAACTTCAGCTTTTGAGCTATCTTCACCTTCCTTTTCATCCACTACATCATTGTTGTCCTGGAGGTGGCAAATCATCGGTAGGCATAAGTGGAGCATCATATTGTGTTCCGCTCGAAGAGTGACAACATTAGCGATCTCTTTGGGAATTGGTTACCCCGGCAAATGACCTGGTTGCCTCTGCACATTATTTCCGGCCACCTGAGCAAGTTGAGTCTCCAAATGCTTTGTAGTATTCTTCAACTCTTTGATGCTCTCCTCGTGATTTTTCTTCATAGAAACAATCATTTTCATTAGATCGACATAGTAGGCTCTTGAGAGCCGGCACTACGAGGAGTTTTTCTGCGATAGCCTTGGTGTGAAGGCCTATTGAAACCGGGAGGGGGTTCCGAGGAGCCCCTTGATAATATTGTTGTCTAGCGGCATGTGGCGGTGGGTTTTGATGTGGTGGTGGGTAGGATGTTTGCGGCATAGGTTGAGGGTTCCAAACATTATTGTTTTTGTAGGAAAAATTAGGATGATCCCTCCAACCTGGGTTGAATGTGTTAGAGTAGGGGTTGTGTGGAGGTCTCTGTCGAAAAGCATTTGCATGCTCCATCGATTCGAGATCGGGTTGACTATAGCAACAATCATGACCAAAGTGGCCTTGAACACCACACATTTCACAAAAGGAAGAAGTAATATGAGCCATGGAAGACATCGCATTAATACTCATAGGAGGAGTACTAGGCTGCGAAGATTTCGGTGAGTCCATCTTCATGCTCAACTGGGCAACTTGTGCGGACAACGGGAATATGCATCGGCATCCAACTTTTTCTTTGTAACGGCCTGGAAGAACTGTGATCATTTGCTCGCTAAGTTGGCCGAAAAACCGTACCCTTCATCTACCTCCTTGTCTAGGAAAACACCCCCTGCAGATGAATCAATTATACTCTTGATGTGGGGTTGTAGACCATTGTAGAATGCCTCGAGTGATGAACCACTTGTCTAGATTGTGGTGTGGGCATTCTCTCTCGCAGATCCTTGAACCTATTCCATGCTTCCTTCGGTGTCTCATCGGGTTCTTGTTGGAAGGTAGCAAGCTTGTGTCCGATTTCTCGCAGTCTTGGTAGGAGGGTAGTACTCTTTCGGGAATGCTTCGAAATAGCACTCCACTCGGTTTCATTAACATCGTTCAGCCATTTATGTGCCTTGTCCCTTAGTGAGAATTCGAAGACCATGACCTTCAACTGATCAGGAGTGACCCCTTGGTGCTTAACGGTACGACAAAGTTGTTGAAACCGTTGTAAATGGTTTGCGGGGGTCTTCAGGATGGATGCCCTCCAAACCGGTTCTCGTTGGATCATATTGATGAGGGCGAGGCTTGATCTCAAAATTGGCCGCTTGAATGTCCGGGCATAGTAGGCCCCGTGGAAATACCACCGGGAGAAGGTACCCCATAAGATTTCAATGACTTAGGAGGCATGATTGACTCTGAAGGACCTTCTGTGGATTTTCCCTGGTTAGCAGACTGCTTTTTCTTCTTTTGTTGCTTTTTGAGTTGCCGGATGGTTTTCTCAAGATCAGGATCAGTTGGAACTGGAGTACCTGTTCTCTTAGACCTGGGCATAAAAGAAACAAAGAAAAATGTGCAGTGAGATGGCCTCAATTGGAACTTGAAGTTCCAATGAGACAGCAGAAATAGTTCAAATAATTAATCAGAAAGCTATAGAAACTAGCCGTCTCCCCGGCAACGGCGCCAAAAACTTGATGGGTTTTAAAATATACCGCAAGTGCACGGTGTCTGTCTAGCAGAAACTGGCAAATACGGGTCGATCCACAGGGAGAGGAGTTCTACAGATTTATGCTCAATTATCTAACTACTTCAAGAGAGGAAATTGATTGAAGAATTAATAACTAAACTAGAATAAACTATAACACAAAAAGATGGAAATTTATCAAATAATTAAAAACCTAGGGCAATCGATCGGTCCACCATGCTTATACCAATTTAATCACTACAATATAGTTCGACAATACTTGGATTGAGGTTCGAATAAATAAAGTATTTCGTTAATCCTTGGTCAGGCATTAACAACTCTTAGATTAACATATGCCAGTACGGTCGCTCAACATAATCAAATCTACATATTGTAACACGCCTCTAATGAATACGATCTTTCGATTCTAATTCTTATTAGCTAAACATAACTCATGATATTGCGCAATTACATGAATTAAACAAGCATAACAAATCAATAGGAATTATTCTAATTCAATCCAAATAACGAAGAACCTTAAACCACAATAAAAAAGGTATAAACATGGCTTCCCTCTCTAAGCCCTAGAAAAAGTCTACTCACTCATGATAATAATAAACTCAATAAACATAGTGAAAGTAAAAGAATTCATTAAATTAAACAAAGTAAAGAAAAATACAGAATGATTCAAGAACAATGAAAACCAAAATCGATGATCTTTATAATCTTCAAGGGCAAGAGTTAATACAAACTAGAGAGAGAAACTAAGTGTTTTGCCCTAAAAACGTAGATAATAAGATAGTCTAATTCGAATTACTAAAAACCTATTTATACTTTTTTACAAAACCGGCTAAAAAAACAAATAAACCCGTCCCGAGAAAATCGCCCGGTCGACCGGGCGAAACCGCCCGGTCGGGCGGCGGTGATTAAGAAAACTACGACAAGAAGGAATTTCGCCCGGTCGGGCGCGCAAACAGAATTTCGCCTCTTCTCGCCCGGTTGACCGGGCGAACAAATCTCATATGCACAGGGACTTTTGTGTCTCGCCCGGTCAGGCAAAACCGCCCGGTCGACCGGGCGAGAGTGCTTTTCCGCTCTTTCTTTGGTGTAATCTTGTCCGAATCACTTGTGCAATCTCTTGGATCTTCTATGAGCTAAATGTGGTCCGTTGGACTTCCGTTCTGCAACTCAAATGAGGGTGATAAACGCTTAATCTGCACAAAAACGTCTAACACACGGAAACAAGTCCAAACATATCAAATAGCTCAAGAATCGAGCTCCAAAGAGCTCAAATCAACTATCAAATCTAAAGGAGTAGAGCTATATAATCTATATAAAATAGATACATCAATGCTTTATTTGATCTGGCTCCAGATAAGTCCCCGAGCCCTGATGGTTTCCCTCCTTTTTTCTTTCAAAAATATTGGTCGCTAGTTGGGAACTCTATTATTCGAGCCATTCAAGCTTTTTTCTATTCAGGTCATATGCTAACTGAAATTAATCATACGTTTCTGACGTTGATTCCGAAAATTGATAACCCCTCAGCGGCTAACCATTTTCGGCCGATTAGTCTGTGTTCCACATTATATAAAATTATTGCTAAAGTTTTGGCAAATCGCCTCAAGATTGTTTTAGGAAAAATAATTCATCCCCTTCAAGGGGCTTTTGTTCCTGAAAGACTTATTCAGGATAATATTCTTTTAGCTCATGAGGTTTTTCATTCGTTTAAAAACAAATCAGGAAAAAAAGGTTGGATTGCCATTAAATTGGATATGGAAAAAGCGTATGACAGGCTAGAGTGGAATTTTATAGTTGTGATGCTTGACAAATTAGGATTTGATAAAAAGTGGATTAACTGGATTAAAAGCTGTATCACCTCGATTTCGTTCTCTGTTTTGGTTAATGGTATTCCGGGTGATAGATTTTTCCCATCTAGGGGGATTAGACAAGGGGACCCTTTGTCTCCATATATTTTTATTTTGAGTGCTGAATTGTTAGCTAGGGAAATCTATGCTCATTTAATCTCGGGTGGTAAGCTTTTGGGGGTTAACCTTGGTAGATCAGGAGTTAGGATTCCTTTCTTAACTTTTGCTGATGATACTATGTTGTTTACCAAAGCGTCTAAGGAAAGTTGTCTGGTTATCAAGGAGATTTTAAATAAATATTGTGCGATGTCGGGTCAGTTAGTGAACTTTCATAAGTCTGCCTTTCAATGTACAAAGAATATTCCGTTGGATGTAGTGGCAAACTTCAGCTCTATTTTGTGCATGGATAGCTCTTTTTCGTTAAGTAACTACTTGGGATGACCAATTATTGATTCAAGAGTTACTAAAAATACATTTCAAAAAGTTGTCCAATCTGCTCATTCTCAACTTTCTTCTTGGAAAGCTAATTCTTTGTCTCAAGCGGGTAGAACTGTCCTTATTCAGGCCAATTTATCAACGAAAGCAAATCCTCCAAATGCAAAGTTTTCTACTCCTTGCTGCTATTTATGGGGATTTAGATAAAGACTATAGGAATTTTTTTTGGAATAAAAGTCCGGAAGCGGGTTCCTCTGATTTAATAGGATGGGATAGAATTTGCATTCCTAAAAAATTTGGCGGTCTTGGTTTTCGTAAGGCTAGTGTTAATAATATAGCCTTACAGATGAAATTGTTATGGAAAATTGTGACTAATCCCTCGAATTTATGGGTTGATCTTATCTCAAAGAAGAATTTGAGAGGGAAGTCGCTCTTTGACTATGTGCCCTCGACTAACTGCTCTTGGCAATGGAAGAAACTTATGTCCCTTCGAGATATCTTTAGGAAAGGTCTTAGGTGGATAGTTAACTCCGGTAGTAAAGTGTCGTTTTGGCATGATAATTGGGTGTTTGAATACCCTATTTCTTCCATTTGTTCTCCTGTTGTGGGAATGGAAGATCTCTTGGTCAGTAGTGTTTTAGATGAAAATCGCCAGTGGAATAAGAATGTCATTGCGGACTTAGTCCCGAAATTTGTTTGTACTGCTATTTTTAGTATTTTTATCCCCTCTTATGATTCTGAGGATAGCTTAATTTGGGGGTTAACTCCCTATGGGGCCTATTCGGTCAAGTCAGGGGATTTACTTGTGCAAGGTTTGGCTTTTAATCCTCCTCCCCCTCAGCCTTTTATCTGGATTTGGAAGCTCAAGGTGCCTCCTAAAATTAAAAATTTCTTATGGAAGATTTGTCTTGATGGTATTGCGACTAAAGAAAGGTTGGAGCGCAGTCATGTGTTTATCCCGCAAGAGTGTTGTTTTTGTAATCATTTTTCTGAAACGACGACTCATTTATTTCTAGAATGTCCCTTCTCTTCTGATTTTGGTGAGATTCTACATAGTAGGCTTGGTTGGCCTTCTTTCCCTGTTGGTCCTTTCATGTCTAGTTTTGTGGATAATTTAGCCATGTTTAAGAGAGATTACTCTCCTAATGATCTGGTTAAATTTGCTATTATCTGGTGGTTCATCTGGTTCCACCGTAACAAAGTCATTTTTCAGGAGGCCGTTTCTTCTGCTGAAAGTCTTGCTTTCTCTATATTGCGGTTCTTTAAGGATTGGGAGTGCTCGTGTGAGGCAGAGGATGTTTGGGATGTGGTTCCGAGTAAGGGGGTTAAGTCAGGTGTCATCCCGATTAGTGTTGCTTGGTCCCCTCCTCCGGTTGCGTGGTTCAAGCTAAATTTTGATGGGTCGAAGTTGGGGAATGGGCAGGCTTCTTGTGGTTTCACCATCCGTAACCACTTGGGGGAGCTTTGTCTTGCGGGTGCTATTGCCTTATCTGCTGATTACTTGATTTTATAAGCAGAAGCCTAGGGTCTCCGGGAAGGTTTGCGGGCAGCGTTGTTTCTTAGTATCTCCTCGATTGTTATTGAGGGCGATAATTTGGTGGTGATTAATTCTATTAGGCATTGTTGGAAGGTTCCTTGGGAAATCAGCTCTTTGATTTCAGATTCGGTTGAGGAACTGAAGCGGTTCCAAGATGTCTCTGTTTCTCATTGCTATCGGGAAGCTAATCAAGCGACGGATTTTATGGCTCATAAAGGTCATGAGGCTCCCTCCTTAGTTTATTGGTTTTCCTCTTCTGATGTATTGTTTTCCTCCATCATCCGTAAGGATTCTGTAGGCTGGTCCTATCCTAGGGGGCAATCCTAGTTGTTTTTTCTCTTAACAAAAAAAATAAAATAATAAGACACAGGAATTTAACGTGGTTCAATCTCACCTCTAAGATCTACGTCCACATAAACTACTCTTTTATTATTTGAATCGTAAAATACCAAACCCTTGATACAATTCGATTCCCCCACTACTAACTCTAGTAGTGGTCCCCAACACTTAACCCTAAGTGTTACTACTCTCTATAATATGAAAGATTACAGAAAGAAAGATTGCTCACAAGCGTGCTTCTTATTCAAGAAAATAGAGGATCGTTACAATCGTTGTTTAGAAACCTTAACTTACTAGAACTCTGTGCCGTACACTGTGCTGTGGGAGTCCGTATTCAGCTCTCAAAATATTTTTTTCTCCAAATCTGAAAATGTGTGTTGCTATAATGATTTCTATCCCTTATATAATTCCATCAACTGAATAAAAATCCTTCTCCAAGATGTATTATCTTTTTGAACAATTTTTATTCCTAAAATAAAGGGATATAATTCTTTTCCTATTCAAAAACCAATTTTATCTTTTATAAAAAACTGATTTCCTTTACTCCTTGTAAGATAAGGATTACTCCATATCTTATCCCAATTTCATTCATATCAGTTTTTTTTATCCAAAATCCTTTTCTTTAAAAATCAGATTTTTCTTTTCATAAACACTTCCCTTTTTTTTTTCAAAATCTTCAACTACGCTTTCTTTATCTCTTTTTTTTAAAAAAAAAAACTTTTATCTTTTTCAAAACCTGAGTTTTCGAAAATAAAAATTCTTTTTCTTTTTAAAACTGTTTTTCGAAAATATGAATCTTTTTCTTTTCAAAACCTATTTTCGAAAATAAAAATCTTTTTCTTTCTAAAACTGATTTTCGAAATCCTTATTTTAATAAAACTCTCCCTTCTTTTTCTTTAAACCATATAAACATGAAATTAATATAATCACCTATTTTCTTAACTCTAAGAAAATAGTTAATCATCCTAATTTCATATTTCTAATTTTAGCACAAAGTTCCAATACGTTAATTACATTGCATAAACATGACTAAGAACATAACTAGACCTAAGCTTCCATATCTTTAAGTTCTTGATCTTTCATAAACATCCAATCTTGATAGCTTTCTTAGACTACTGTTACATACATACATGTTATAGCATAAAGCGTTTATCATCATCAAAATAACATTGACTTAGAGTCACAACAAATTCCCCCTTTTTGATGATGACAAACAAATAATACTTCCCCCTCAAAATATGCACCATTAATCACATTAGGGAAAAATAACTCAACATCATTCACAAGTAACATGGTAACCAAGATAATTAATTATTCATTAGTCTAAGTATTATACCCATCTTCCCCCTTTTGACATTATCAAAAAGGAGAGCATCAACATGTTTCACGAGTCAAAGTGAGATATAGTCAGCAAAATAATGCAAGTAGCTTAAGCAATAAATACTAAGGATGCTGGTGCTATGTCATAATCCAACTCACAATCCGAAGTCATTAAGCAAAAAATAATCCAACTCACAATCCGAAATTATGAAGCAAGAAATAATCATGAAGGATCATGGCTGATAGCTAAGAAAGTAAGATAAAGAAAAGTAATGCAAGCTTGAAGATTTGAAATGGCAATTGGCTCAACAAGTGCTTAAACCTTTCTTTAAAGATTTTCAACTTCCGCAAATAAGCATCATAGAACTTTCTTCACTGTGGCACTGTGTGTGTTTCTGTGCCAGTGAACAATCTATTCCCTTCCAAATATAACTAATCTTCGGAATACTGGAATCCAAAATAATGATCTTCAAAACTTTGATAATTTTCTTCACATTTGAATTGAACTCTAGGACTTATCTAAAAAACAGTGTCTTACTCTCCTTTTCTTTTCTTTTTCTATTTTTTTTTATGAAGGAAAAGCAGACCATACAATATTACTAGAGTCAATCAATAAGAGATCAAAGATAATAAGTTAATTCGGACCTCATTTACTTTTTGATGCATCTTCTGGCACTGTGCCTTGCACAGTGTGAATTAGTACCTTTCATTCTTTCACGTATTTGTGTTTCATTCTAACCTTTTCATGTGTCTCCCTTAACTGATGCGTCTTTTTCTTCCATCATCTTATCAAGATGTTCTTGCCCCATAAGTTATCATTAATCAAGATTAAAAGCACTTGTTGAACTCTGGATCAATGGGTGAGGAAAAGAAGGAATATAATAGGGAAATGTAGATGAGGAGAGACATATGAAAGAAAGAAATAATGAGGCACAAATGTCAAACTCATAAATAGGAAATCAGATTATTGGGATAAACACTAGTAGAATAATTGCTTATTGCTGCGGTTTTACCCATACGCAGCAATATATCACGTAAAAAGAAAAGGTAAAATATAAAATAAAGATATTGCTGCGGTTTCGGCAAAAAAACAGCAGCAATATAGTTTTAACAGAAAATTTTTGAAAAAAATTGACTTTTTGACCAGATATATTGCTGCGGTTTCTGGCAAAAACCGCAGCAATATATTAAAATAATATTAAAAAAATAATATTAAAATATATTGCTGCGGTTTTTACTAAAAACCGCAGCAATATCCCCATTTTTTTTAATATAAGACTCCGTGCAACTAGGTTTCAATTGATCCCCATTTTTTTGTAACCAGCCGCCTCACTCGTTCTTCTCCCTCATTTCTCAGATCTCACTCTCGTCCTCTCTCGTCCTCACTCATTCTTCTCCCTCATTTTTCAGATCTCACTCTCGTCCTCACTCATTCTTCTCCCTCCCTCCTCATTCTTCTCCCTCATTTTTGTAATCACCACGGGTTCTGAGCAATGTACGTATCTTGTATCTTACTTGCGTGGGCTCTCTCATCTTATCAAGAAAATCAGTAAGTTTGAAAATATTGACTGCAAAAAAAAATAAAAAAAAAAACCAATTTATTGTGAGTCTGTATTGTTACATTTGAATGCTTTCACTTTCATAGTGGTAATGGATTGCATATTTATGGGTACTCACTGTTATTACAGTGTTCTGCACTTGAATAGTATAGTGATATGCCGTCAACGAGGTCTCTCGCCGTCGGCCTTGCTGAAGACGACCTTTCAAGCTTCGCTCGTCGTGGGTTTCGAAAAACGAGATCCGGTTCTCAAGGGTTGATTTTTCTCGGTTTTTTTTTTCATTTTTCTTTTTTTTTTTGTTCTTTTGATCTGTTTGTGATTTTTTGTTTTAGCATTTTTTTTTTTTGATTTTTTTCGTTATTTTAGATCTGTTTTTTTATTTTTTTTTGTTTTAGGATTTTTTTTTGACTTTTTTCGTTTTTTTAGGTCAGTTTCTTATTTTTTTATTTTTATTATAATTTTTTGTAATTAGTCATTAAGTTGTAATAGTTGTTTTGTTATTTTTGCTTTTTCATTTTACTTTTTGATCTTTTGTATTATTTATGTAATTAGTTTTTTTAGCTTTATATATTAATGAAATTCATGTTATTTAATTTTTAGTTTGTCTGCGTATTTGGTGGATAGTGGATGGGTTAGTTGCATGGTTTTAATCTTTCAAATTTAATTGCGAAATTCCAAAAAAAAAAAATTTTTTTTTTACCTGTACCAGGACCTATTGCTGCGGTTTTGGCAATAACCGCAGCAATAGGTCAAGCTATTGCTGCGGTTTCTAGACAAAACCGCAGCAATACGTTGTACGTTTTTAATAAAAAATAAATATATTGCTGCGGTTTTGGCAAGAAACCGCAGCAATATGTTCAAATATTGATGCGGTTTAAAACCACAGCAATATATTAATTACCTATTGCTGCGCCCTTTATTGCTGCGCAGCGAAAACCGCCGCAATAGGCTACTTAATGACCGCAACAATAAACAATTATTCTACTAGTGAAAGATCAAGCTTGCTATAGGAGAAAGAAGTTGCATTTCATAGCTCAAAAAGTCGGCAACTTAGGATCATATAGCTCATTAGTTCGACAACTTAAGATCATGACATTAGGACAGCATCATTAGACCATTACGAGTCCTTTTTATATCAAGTAGACCTTTTTTAACAAAGCTTCACAAAGACATGCATCAACACTCTAATTAACATATTTAAAGGAGGACAACAAGCATAATACTCAACTAATTTCCAGAAATTAATCCCAAAGCCACAAATTATCTTTTAAAATATTCATGCATGAATTTCAACATAATTACCTTGATCACACAATTGTGGTATGCTTAACAAACTGTTTTTCAAACCACTTACCAACATCACATGGAGTGTGTTAGGGATTTGCCGACGTTTCAAATACCAATTATTTATCCCTTTTTGTTATCGCCAAATGTAACACACCCTCCATGGTAGGCTACTAGTGAGAAAAATTGAGATTTATCACTAGTCATATGTCTTAAGCAGCCGTTGTCGCGATACCATAGGATGCGTCCTCTCACGTTTGCCTACAAAAAGATCACTTGTTAGTTTTAGGAACCCAGATCTGCTTGGGTCCCTTTGCCTTTCGTTGAGCTTCTAACAAGTCTTTTCTAACCCATATTTGATTTACGTTCTTTACATTTTTTGCAACACGTCTTTTCTTGATATTATAGTTATCCATAATGTGTCCATTTTTTCCACAAAAGTTGCAAATCAAATATTCAGGTAGATCAACATATTTTCTATTACGAAAGTCTCTTTCAAAATTTCTGGCACTGTGCCTTACACTGTGCCTCTGGTCTGTATATCCTAAACCAATTCTATTTCGATTGCTAGTTGTACTGGAGATATATTCTAAGTATTTTAGACCATCTAACCATTTTTCATAGATTTTCCGAGCAATAGTCAATTGTGATTCTAAGAATTCAACAGAAGTGTTTAGATCGTTATTTCTTTTTCTCGAAATTTCCAAATCTCTTTTAACTTTATCAAGTTCATCACTTAACTTAGCATCACTAGGCAGCATTAGTGGAACAATTCTTGATTTCTATCTTGAATTCTTTAGTTCAACTAACTCATGATTTAGCGATTCAATTTGCTTTTCAAGACTCACTTTTTCAGCTTCTAACACAGTGTATGGCACTGTGTCATTTACGATTTCGTTAGCAAGAGACTTTTCATATCTTAGAGCGTTTATCTTAGTATCTTTCTCTTTAATACTTTTCTCCTGTTCATCAATCCTTTTCATCAGTATTTTATGTTCTTTTAAGAGATCTTTATATTCAAGTTCCAACCCAATCTTTTGCTTAGTTAAAATTTTCACTTCTTTTTTCATGATTGAAAAATCATCATTCATTTCTTGACAATCATCAATGATATTTTCAAGCAAAGTAATAAGTTGGTTTTTTGATAGAAGATGTATTGAAGGTTTTAGAGAAAGAAGACTTACCTCACTGTCTTCAGTTTCATCTTGGGAGTTCGAACTTTTCGCCATTAGACACAAGTGAGAGTCGTCTTGGCACTGTGCCCTTCTCTGTGATGTCTGTACAACATTCAGACATAATTTTTCTTCATGGCACTGTGCGTCTGACTGTTCTTCATCAGAATCCGAATCTCCCCAAACGGCAGCTATCATTGCTATCTTGAATTCTTTCTTGGATGGCTCTCGTTTTTCCTTGGGCTTTTCATCATCCCATAGGGGACATTCTTTAATCATGTGATTTAACTCTCCACACTTGAAACAACCCGAATTAGTAGCACTTTTCTTAAAGTTAGAGGTAGTGCTCTTACCTTTGAAATTTTCATCTATTCTAGGATTGTTGTTTTTATTCTTTTTGAGAAAATTTTTAAATCTCCGAGTAAGAAAATCAATATCATCATCACTATCACTATTTTCAATTTCCAATTCAGTTCTCAAGGCTATACCTTTACTTTTTGGTTCATTAATTTTAGAATCTAAGACATGTTCATGAGTCATTAATGATCCAATAAGTTGTTCTAGTGAAAGTTTAGTCAAATCTTTAGCTTCTTGAATAGCGGTTATTTTTGGGAGCCATCGATTTGTTAAACTTCTTAACACCTTTCTCACTAAATCTTCAGAAGTATATGTTTTTCCTAGAGAACGTAATTCATTAGTGATTAGTGTAAATCCAGTGAACATCTCTTTAATAGATTCGTCCTTGTTCATAGTAAACAATTCATATTGTTGGACAAGCAAATCTATTTTAGATTGTTTTACCTCATTCGTACCTTCGTTGGCCAACTCCAGCGTGTCCCATATTTCTTTTGCTGCAGTACAAGCCGAGATCCTTGAGTATTCAATAGGTCCAATTCCATATTGGAGAATACTCATAACTTTGAAGTTTTTTTCGGCTTTTGCATAGTCGACTGAATTGTAGTCGTCTTCATCTTTGTCGACCATATTTCCTTCAGCATCTTTGATTTGGATAAGGATTGGTCCTTTTCTTATGAGTTTCCAGCATTCATAATCCGATCCGTGGATGTAGATCCTCATCCTAGCCTTCCACCATCCATAATCTTTTCCGTTAAAAATCGGGCACTTTGTGTGTCTATCTCGAGTGTCATCTTGCATGTTCATGACTTCTATTCTCTAGGGATGAGCCTTTCGAGAATAGCCTGCTCTGATACCACTTGTTGGAACTCAAGGTGACACTCAAGAAGGGGGGGTTTGAATTGAGTGGCTAAAACTAATCGATTTTCGCAAAAACACTCTTATGGCACAGTGCCGTGCACTGTGTTATTCACTCGTAAATTCTCCAATTGATGTTTTTGCTCGAACAAACTTGTATCAAACAATAAAACAATGAAATCAAATAATAAGACACAGGAATTTAACGTGGTTCAATCTCACCTCTGAGATCTACGTCCACACAAACTACTCTTTTATTATTTGAATCGTAAAATACCAAATCCATGATACAATTCGATTCCCCCACTACTAACTCTAGTAGTGCTCCCCAACACTTAACCCTAAGTGTTGCTACTCTCTATAATATGAAAGATTACAGAAAGAAAGATTCCTCACAAGCGTGCTTCTTATTCAAGCAAATAAAGGATCGTTACAATCGTTGTTTAGAAACCTTAACTTACTAGAACTCTGTGCCGTACACTGTGCTGTAGGAGTCCGTTTTCAGCTCTCAAAATCTTTTTCTCTCCAAATCTGAAAACGTGTGTTTCTATAATGATTTCTATCCCTTATATAATTCCATCAACTGAATAAAAATCCTTCTCCAAGATGTATTATCTTTTTGAACAATTTTTATTCCTAAAATAAAGGGATATAATTCTTTTCCTATTCAAAAACCAATTTTATATTTTATAAAAAACTGATTTCCTTTACTCCTTGTAAGATAAGGATTACTCCATATCTTATCCCAAATTCATTCATATCAGTTTTTTATCCAAAATCCTTTTCTTTAAAAATCAGATTTTTCTTTTCATAAACACTTCCCTTTTTTTTTCGAAAATCTTCAACTACGTTTTCTTTATCTCTTTTTTTTTTAAACAAAACTTTTTTCTTTTTCAAAACCTGATTTTTCGAAAATAAATATTCTTTTTCTTTTCAAAACTGTTTTTCGAAAATAAAAATCTTTTTCTTTTCAAAACTTATTTTCGAAAATAAAAATCTTTTTCTTTCTAAAACTGATTTTCGAAATCCTTGTTTGAATAAAACTCTCCCTTCTTTTTCTTTAAACCATATAAACATGAAATTAAAATAATCACCTATTTTCTTAACTCTAAGAAAATAGTTAATCATCCTAATTTCATATTTCTAATTTTAGCACAAAGTTCCAATACGTTAATTACATTGCATAAACATGACTAAGAACATAACTAGACCTAAGCTTCCATATCTTCAAGTTCTTAATCTTTCATGAACATCCAATCTTGATAACTTTCTTAGATCACTGTTACATACATACATGTTATAGCATAAAGCGTTTATCATCATCAATATAACATTGACTTAGAGTCACACCACTTTTCGTTGTATTCTTTTCTCAGAACGGAGGAAATACTTCTATAAATTAAACGAGGAAGAGCCATTTTACACTGGAACAATCTTTTATTGCAAGAGAAGATATAGACACATACACATAGTCGCATGCAATCTGCTATGCTATCTGACTTACACTCTTCACATTTACCAAGGAACATGAACTCTTCACTCATAAAGATGAACACTTTAAAGTTTAACCCTTCAAATAAAAAGGTAATTCTGTCATACAACACACATTTATAAATCTCTATGAAGCACAAAAACCAGGACCGTAGGTCTCCCCGTTTTCCAAACGTTTTGTTGAAACTCCAACCATTTCCATGCTAATGAAGCCTGAAATTGGCTGAAAGCTACTTTTCCCGTTTCCTTGCAACATAGTTTATGGCCACATTAGGGATTGACTCTTCTGCAGACTCTTCTGATTTCTCCCCTTGAGCCAGTCAAAGGTGCAATGTTTCCCATCTTAACCATAGACTGAGCAAAATGCTGGAAGAAAAGCGCATTGTTCTCAGCATATTGCTTCACTAATTTCATTGATGCTTCATCTTTGGTCACCAGAATTTGATCAGAACTGAGTAGGCCTTTGTAAGCCAATAAGTTCTTGTAGTAGCTGTTATCAAACTTGAAAGGGCTAGTATAGTCTAAGTTAAACAAGGTTTGATCACCACCCGATTGTGGGCAACGGGTACGCAATACAGATGCGAATGCTTGGTTCAGAGTGTTGTCGGGTTGCCCGTTTCCACTCTGGTTGTACAACCTTTGCCTGAAGCTAGTGCATCTAGCATCTCCAATTGTGTGACTCCCTGTAAAGCAACCATATAAGGACCCTCAAAACCTCATCCCACAAATCATCAATTACTCCATCTATTTCAAATATGTTATCCAGTTGCTTTCTGAAGTCAAATTCATCAACTTTGACCATATTAGTTTTAACTAAGAAAAAAAATATCATTACCTGGAGTCGTGTTAGATTTACATGTATTCTCAAATAATCTTTATAATAGTCAAAGATGTGTTTTTTAAGACCCTGTATAAGCAAATGGGTAAAGTATTTTGACATGGAGGGTATAACCGTATATCTATTAGACATCTAAAATAAAGTGAAATAAGATTCTAAATTGCTAATCCATTCTTTATCTCATGCTGACCCACCTCAGCTTTTGATTAACCAAACGACTGGCATATTGGTCCATTTGCTTCTTGTTAGATAGAGTATAATGTACTTTGTAGATGTTTAGTCTTTTCCAGCTTGTTCAAAACATCTTTGTAACTGTATTAGCTTTAATACCTTGTGTAATCCACAAACTCTAAAAGCTCCCAAAGGACAAACAAGTCACCATCAGCACCGTTCATACAGTAACACTACTTTACTAAAAGGAGGACTTTATTTCCTTGGCAAGATTGGAATTTGATTTCATATCAATGTTCCCTTTTGTTTTTGTTGTAGACTAAGTAAAACAAACAAAGACTATTTAGAGAACTGTTTGGCAAGGAAAGAGGTGTGGATTATAATTAAGCTTATAACAGGTGTAATCACCAAAATGCTCTAATTCTCTCTTGTTCACCTCCAAACGATTATCTATGTAATTACGCCTTTCCCTACATTAACTAAAGGGCTAAAAAAATGATTAACATACCTGAAAGCGCGACAAGATCGACTAAATCAAGCCCCTTAAGCTTGAATTTGGTAAGGATGGTCTGAAAGGTGTTGTTAGGAGCAGGAATGTTGTAGTTAGAGCCACTCAAGCTAGCATCTAGAGTATCCCTTCTTCCTAATGGTACCACCCAGCTTGGTCCACCAGTCTGCATATATAACAAACGATTAATTATGATAATTCCCATTTAAGTATGGTTTAATGTAGGCTTAAGTCCCAGAGGTTTCAGGTTTCTATCATATAACTGCATAACTTACAAGAACAGTAGCGTCTCTAGCAGTTATGGTTAAGATATCAGCACATGACACAGTCATAGGGCATTCTTTCTCCACAGCTGCTTTGATCTCATCAATGACCTCAAAACCTCGAGCTGAGTTTCGGTTTGGATTTGATCTCTTCTCGCTTACTAAGCTTCCACTGCTGTCTAGCAACACACCGCCATCGCAACCCTGCATTGATCATCACAATCGAACACATTACACACCCAAAAGAATAACCATATGACCCAAATCGTAGTATTTTATGTTTGTTTGGTTAAACTTGAGGAGCATTGCTTCCATGAAGTAGTAATTTTTAAGGAATAACATTCCTTGCAAGTGTCAAAAATTGTTTGGTTGACTAAGTAAACAACTCTGTCTATTTTACTGCTATTTTTTGTCAACCGAACAACTTCACGCTTATCCACTTTCAATCAAACAAGTACTTAATATTGTGTTTAGATCATTACCTTGACGAAACAGTCATGGAAATGGAGCCTAAGCAAGGAGGCTGCCATTCTGCGTTCTTTAGCGACCGCCTTGGCGACCACAGACCACACAATTTGTTCAACTTTTGGACAAGAATGGCCATAGAATTGTGGGTAGAGAGGACCCCCTTGGGTTTTCGTGGAGAGACATACAGGAGCTACTACTAGGAAACATAACACAATGAGTTGGTTGAGAGACTTGGCCATATTTTTGGAGTTGAGAATGGTGCTTTTGCTAACATTAGATGAAGTTCTACGTCCTTACTTATAGAGTTATAGTAGGGCATTTATTGTCTTTGAAAAAAAGTGAGAGGAGGTTAAAAACGTGGAGTTGGTAATAAGACATCTTATTAATTGCATTAGTAACCATAAAAAAGTGCGGTGTTATGTAAGGAGAGGACACCTATAGGTCTTAGGTGGGTCAAATAAGACATATGATTAGGTGATGTTTGTCATCTTACGTTTTGTGTTTTAAACTTTTAACGGTATCATTTGGGTGGAGTGTGAGGTGGGGGAATGATTAATCCATTCCACATGTGAATAAAATGAAACTCCTAATTCCACATGTGAATAGTTGAGAAAGCCTCATTCTTAGCTTAACACTTTGTTTGAATAGCAATATAGGAGGGAAAGGAAGGGGAAGGTTAGAGGACGAAGGGGAGAAGAAAGAAAAGGAGCGGGATAGGTGGAGCTCCATTTCCTCCAAATTTGTGTAATTTGAAAGGGATGGTGCTTATTAAAGAGTATTAGTGTAAATATATGTTAATATATTTAGTCTCCCTATTTAGATTCATGTACTTATGCAAAGTAGGTGATTATGGTAAGTAGGGTTATATGTACTATGGTATATATATGTGAATATGAAACCTAAGCCTCCTAAGGAGGATTTCTACATTATTACATGGTATCAGGCCCTTCTCTTGGCCGTGTCTCTCTCTTCTTTTTCTTCTTCAAAATATGAGCTTCTCCTCCATCCATTCATGGCACCTGACGCTAATACTCCACCTCCCCCGTCGGAAAGTCATGCGTACCCTCCTGCTTTGAGCGTTACCAACGTCAAAGCTTTAATTCCTTTAGTGTTGGATGTTGAGAAAGGTCAGTACACACCCTGGGCAACGTTATTCCGCAACACTGCCAAGGCTTACAATGTCTTGGACCACATCGACTCGTCGGTCCCGAAGCCAAAGGATGTCGATGATGCTTTATGGGGGTCTGTTGGACGCTATTGTGTGCCAATGGATGTACGGTACGATTACCACCGATCTACTCCTTAAAATTCTGGATGACAAATCCACGGCGATGACGGCATGGGAACGTCTTCGCAACATCTTTCAAGATAATAAAGGCACTCGGGTTGTGCATCTTGAAAACCAATTCGGTAATATCCATCTCTCTCACTTCTCTTCTCTTGGTGATTATTGTCAAGCTTTAAAAACCATTTCCTCTCAGTTGACCGCTATCGACCATCCTATATCTGAGGAGCGCCTTGTTCTTCAATTAGTCGGTAAATTAACTTCCGACTATCGTATGTGTCGACTCTTATTCAACAATCTACTCCTCTTCCGGTTTTGATAAAGCTTGTTCAATGCTTGAACTTGATCGTGTAAGCCGCGAAAAATCTGACCCGACGTCATCCTCGTCGGACACCGTGCTGCTAACCAGCACTACTCCTTCCCCGCCGTCCACTCAGCCAGCGCATGGTGGTTCTAATGGACACCGGACTGGTTATGGGAAGAATAATGGAAAGCATAAAGGGAGATATAAGGGGAAGAATTATGGGGGAAATAACAATCAGTAGCAGCAACATGGTCATACATATGCAGCCCAGCCCGTGTTTTACTCTCCTTGGGCCCAGCAGATGTACTCTCCCTGTCCTTATCCAACCCAGCAGATGTGGCGCCCCTATTTGCCCATGAGCAATCAGCCACAGCAGGGAGTTTTGGGCTCCGCTCCACGCCCACAACAAGCGGCCCAGCAGGCCCTTCTAGCCTCTGGCAGCTTCCAGCCCACTGACTTCCTACATTCTTCAACAGCTTGTCTCTTCAACCACCGGACTCCAACTGGTATATGGATACAGGCGCAACGTCTCATCTTATGAACAATTCAGGTATTAATTCTTCTGTTGTTAATTGGCGCATTTTTAATTCTCACATTTTGGTTGGTGATGGTTCTAAAATACCAGTTAAGGGTTCAGGCACCTCTTTTCTTCCTAACACCACTCCTCCCCTCACTCTCAA
This sequence comes from Beta lomatogona, assembly GCA_947646795.1. NCBI lineage: Eukaryota > Viridiplantae > Streptophyta > Magnoliopsida > Caryophyllales > Amaranthaceae > Beta > Beta lomatogona. The sequence continues at coordinate 170,012 of CANSNZ010000464.1, read as the reverse complement.
AAATATTCTCTATGCTCCCAAAATCATTAAAAATCTCATCTCTGTTCGCCAATTCACTACTGATAATTGTGTCTATATTGAATTTGACCCCTTTGGTTTTTCTGTGAAGGACCTACAGACGGGGACAGTCTTGACCAGGTGCAATAGTGTGGGGAATCTTTATCCCATGTCATCTTCTCAGTCCCAGCCATCCTCCTCTCCATCTGTTTTTGCTGCTCTTTCATCTGAAGTTTGGCACAATAGATTAGGACATCCTGGAGATGATGTTCTTAGTTTTCTTAAGCAAAATAATTTTATTCAATGTAATAATAGCAAAAGTCTATCTGTTTGTCATGGTTGTCAATTAGGGAAGCATTGTCGTCTCCCTTTTTCAGATTCATGTACTAAGACTTATGCTCCTTTTGATATTATTCATACCGATTTATATACCTACCCTCTTAATAGTCATACAGGTTTTCGTTATTATTTACTTTTTCTTGATGACTATTCCCATTATTTATGGGGTTTTCCTCTTAAACATAAATCGGATGTGTTTCCTACATTTGTGCGTTTTCATGCTTATGTTCGAACTCAGTTTGGACTCTCCATTAAAGCTTTACAATGTGATAATGGTCGTGAGTATGATAATCATCCTTTCACTTCTTTTTCTCTCACTCATGGCATGATTTGGCGACATTCGTGTCCTCAGACTTCTCCACAAAATGGCAGAGCCGAACGTATGATTAGGACCATTAATAATATTTGTCGGTGTCTTCTCTTTCATGCTTCTCTTCCTCACTCTTATTGGGTCGAATCTCTGCATATGGCCACATATTTGCTCAATATTCGTCCGACTAGTGTTCTGGATAACCTCACTCTCGTGCACATTCTTTTTAACAAGGCACCTTCGTATAATCACATTCGTACCTTTGGTTGTCTTTGCTATCCGAATCTTTCTTCTACTTCACCTCATAAAATGAGTCATCGTTATGCTCCGTGCATTTTTCTTGGTTATCGTTCTTCTCATCGTGGATATAGGTATCTTAATCTTGAAACGAATAAAGTGATCATCTCGCGACATGTTGTTTTTGATGAATTCACTTTTCCTAATTCCACTAACTATACTCCTACACCATAGGACTATGAGTTTTTGTTTACAGATTTTGAGTCCAATATTCCTCCTCCCCTTATTCGGACCTCCTCTCCATCTGTGACTCCTCTCACTCCCGGCCCAAATCCACTTCCTTCTCCTCTACACACCACTCCTTTGTCTGGACCGGTTCAGCAGGCCCCACACAGGGCGCCTTACTCTCCTCTTGATCTGGGCGTCAGCGCTGCTGGCCCAATTCTTGCCCAGGCCAAGCAGGCATCCCCTTCTCCCCCCTTATCAATTCGGTCTCCCCTGTTCGCCTCTCCTGGCCCACCATCGAGGCCCACATTTGCTGACCCAACCCTTCTCTCCTCTCCCCCTCCTTCCCCATCTCCTATACAGCCCAACCAAACCGCCCACTCTATGCGGACTCGAGCCCAGTCCGGCATTTTCAAGCCAAATTCCAAATATGCTAGCCTTGCCCTTATTACCTCCACCACTCGACATATTTCTCCACTCCCTCGTTCCCATTTGCGTGCAATTAATTATCCTAACTGGTATAACGCCATGTGTGATGAATATAATGCTATGATTGACACTCATACTTGGGATTTGGTACCGCGTCCTGTGGATGCTAACATTGTTCGTTGTTTATGGGTTTTCACTCACAAAGAGAAATCTAATGGTACTTTTGAAAGGTATAAGGCTCGTTTAGTGGCTAATGGTAAGAGTTAGGGATGCAAGTGGGGCGGGTCAAGTAGGAGACCCGCCCCATCCCCGCCCCAATGGGGCGGGGATGGATCCTGGTTTGGTGGGTAGTGGGGCGGGGATGGGGATGAAAGTTATACCCGCCATGGGTGATGGGGCAGGGGTGGATTTTAAGTTGTACCCGCCCCATCCCTATCCCGCTCCACCCCATCCCCACTCACCCAACATCTTACCCTCTTAAAATATTAAATTTTCAACAAATTACAAGTCTATAACACTCTTTAATAGTTTTTCTAGCTGTATATATTTTTTATTATTAGTATTTGAAATTATATATGGTATATGAGTATTATTTAGTGAGTTTCAAATAAGAATTAAGTGGATGGTGGGGCGGGGAAGGTGGGGATTTGGTGGGGATGGATACCTAAGTGGGTGATGGGGCGGGGATGGTTTTAATTGTGTACATGGCGGGGCGGGGATGGGGATGAGTCTCGGACCCACCGCGGGGATGGGGATGGGGATGGGGATGAAAAAGTGAGGTGGGGATGGGGATGAGAATGCCAAAATCCTCCCCGCCCCGCCCCAGTTGCATCCCTAGTAAGAGTCAGGAGGTTGGTGTGGATTGTGGTGAAACTTTTAGTCCGGTGGTGCGCCCCACTACTATCCGTACTGTGTTGAGTTTGGCCGTCTCTCGCCATTGGTCTATTCATCAATTGGATGTGAAGAATGCATTTCTTCACGGTGATCTTGAGGAGACTGTTTACATGCATCAGCCTCCCGGGTTTGTTCATGTGTGTCTTCTTCGGAAGTCTCTCTACGGTCTCAAACAAGCCCCTAGGGCTTGGTATCAGCGGTTTGCCACTTATATTCTCTCTTTGGGTTTTCTGAACAGCACGTGTGATACTTCTCTTTTTATTTTCAGACAGGGTTCAGACACTGCTTATCTTCTTCTTTATGTTGATGACATCATCCTTACTTGCTCGTCTGACGCTCTACGGACTCATATCATTTGTCTTCTTAGTTCTGAGTTCGTTATGAAGGATCTTGGTCCTCTATCTTATTTCCTTGGTATTTATGTCTCTCGTACTAAGGATAGCATGTTCCTATGTCAGCGGAAATATGCTATGGAGATCCTTGCTCGTGCTGATATGTCCTCTTGTAAGTCTGCTGCCACTCCTGTTGATACTAAGTCTAAGCTTAGTGCTTCTAGTGGGAAGCCCCTTGATGATCCTACTCTCTATCGTCAGCTGACTGGTGCTCTTCAGTATCTTACATTCACCCGACCGGATATTTCTTATGCAGTTCAGCATATGTGTTTATTTATGCATGCGCCGACAGATTCACATTTTCATGCTCTTAAGCGTATCATTCGATATCTTAAGGGCACTCTTGATTATGGTACGCACTTGTCATCTTCCCCTGATACGGGTCTTGTCTCTTATACTGATGCTGGCTGGAGCGGGTGCCCTGATACTCGTCGCTCTACCTCGGGTTACTGTGTGTTTTTGGGTGATAATCTTATTTCCTGGTCTTCGAAACGCCAGGCTACTTTGTCTCGCTCTAGTGCCGAGGCTGAGTATCGAGGTGTGGCTAATGTTGTTGCTGAGACGGCTTCGATCCGTAATCTCTTACTTGAGCTTCATTGTCCGTTGAAGCGTGCTACTGTGGTGTATTGTGATAATATTAGTGCTGTTTATATGTCTCATAATCCAGTGCAACATCAACGCACTAAGCATGTGGAGATGGACATTCATTTTGTTCGTGAGAAAGTGGCTCTTGGCCATATTCGTGTTCTTCATGTTCCATCTTCTTCGCAGTTTGCCGATATCTTTACTAAGGGTCTTCCTCAACCCTTGTTTATGGATTTCCGATCCAGTTTGAGCATTCGCCCTCCTCCTGCTCCAACTGTGGGGGTGTATTAGTGTAAATATATGTTAATATATTTAGTCTCCCTATTTAGATCATGTACTTATGTAAAGTAGGTGATTATGGTAAGTAGGGTTATATGTACTATGGTATATATTGTGAATATGAAACCTAAGCCTCCTAAGGAGGATTTCTACATTATTACAAAGAGAAAGGGAAAATGGATCATTCCCTCTCTGTTCCCTTCCTTCCCCTAATTCCTTATCCAAACAAGGGAATTTGTCCCTGCCTCCCTTTACCTTCTTTCCTTTTCCCTCCATTCCTTCCTATCCAAACAAAGGGTTAAGGCTTACACATTGTTTCATTTCGGTAAAAATATAATAGAATACAGAGGAATATGTTTTTATTGACTTTCATAAAGTATTGTAACTAAACTGAAAAATTGCAATGTACTCCCTCCGTTTCTTTTTAATTTACTCACTTCACTTTGGGGAAGAACCAAGGAGAAAGTGCAAAAGTATGAGAGAGAAACTGAAAAGGTGGAGAGAGATATTGAAAAGTGAGAGATAAACTAAAAAGTGGGTTAAAATATTAGAAAGTGGATAACATGGGTGGAAAAAGAGGAGAAAGTAGATGTGACATGTTACCAAAAATAGAAAAAACAACAGTGTGTAGATTAAAAAGAAACATACCAAAAAGAAAAGTTTGTAGATTAAAAAGAACCGGAGGGAGTAATTGCTCTATTCCTTATCTATGTTTTTTTGGGGGATGAAGAAGAGGCGACCTCTCAATTCCCTATACTTCTATATGTGTAATGTGATCTTGATAGATTAATTGGAATGCATGCAAATATGCAATTACTCTGCTTAAACCCTCAAGATACAACATGATTGGTAATTGCTATGCCTATATCAGCTATAGCCTATATGCATCATGTATGATGTATGTGATTAGTTTGCTAAATTTTACCTTGTAAATGCTTAATTAACAATCAGGCAATGCTTAATTAACATATGATGATAATCTATGTGATGTATAAATTTATGTGCTTCAATTTCAAGTCTTGGGTACCATTTTCGAAGACTATAATGATCATTTTAGCAAATATCCACTATCTTTTTGTTCCCTTGAAAAAAATTCCACAAACTTTGTTGATTTAGTACTCCTACATATCCGGGTAGCACATGACTCAGGGTCAATAGGTGGAAAATTTCATTTATATATTTTGAACTTTGTACTTTACACAATTTCTCCAGTTAGGATGCTTTCCCGTACCAGTTATATCAATTACACTATTAGCACCTAGTAGGAGTATATTTTAGTGAAAGTATACATCTATCTCTGAGAATAAAGGTAGTGATAAACCTCTAACAGTTAGAGGGCATTTGCCCTCTAACAAGGACCAAAATGCAAAAGTAAAAAGTACTTGAGGGTGAGGAAGAAAAGCAAAAAGAAAAAAGCTATAAGTTAGGGTCATGTCAGCTAACCCAAGTATTCTCTCTCCTCCTTGTTTCTTCATCTTTTCTGTGCAATACTACTGTCAATAATTACATTAAAGATTTTTCATTTATTTACTTTTTAAAATAAAAAAGAGGGCTGTTTTGTCATTAGTATTAATCCTTCATATTTTGCCACGGTGCTTTCTTTGGTTTCCTTCAAATAATTTCACTTCAACTTTGGGCTATTCAACTTTGTTATTATTTAACTTATAAACTTTAGTTTTATTTTTGGCATATTATATCAAGTGACTAACTTTAGGTAATATTATTTATTTGTAGACGAAAACTTCGTAGAAGGCGACATTTAGTTGATATTGATATAATTGGGAGTTGGGACGCGTTCGAGGTAATTCACAATGTCCATCAGGAATTGTATGTGATATATGTAATTGATGTAACTATGTGATTATATGTAATTGATGTAACTATGTGATTATATGTTAAGTTTGATATATATTATATGACATGAATAGTACTTGTATGACTAAAGTTATGATTATTATTATTATTAGTACTATATTCTCTACATATGATATATATATATATATATATATATATATATATATATATACTAGTATGATTATTTCGTTGGACTTATTAATATAAATATCATATACCATCATATTAAAACTATACTAATGTTGATAAGGTAATTTAATGGATACAACTGGTGAATTAAGGAAAATTTGTCAAAAAAAACCTTTTAAAGGTTCAATTTTGCGAGAAAAAACCTTTTAAAGCATTCTTTGCGAAAAAAACCACAAACATAAAGCATTCTTTGAGAAAAATCAAGTTTGTGGTTTCTTTTCGTAAAGAATGCTTTATAAGGTTTTTTTTCGCAAAATTGAACCTTTAAAAGGTTTTTTTTCGCAAATTTTCCGTGAATTAATGATTTTACGAACAATTATTATAAGTTGACATTGTGACTCTATGAGGATCTAATGATGGACGTATTGGTTATTATGAATTATGGACGTTGATTATTGTAATTCTAGAAAGTGATTGAGTTGGGAAAAATGTTTATTGAGCCAAAGATGTTCATGTGTAGTGTTTAATGTGATATTTGATGTGTCATAACTATTAAAATATATTAATCACGTAAAGAGGAAATATTATTGAGGGACTTATCCTGTGGACTTGGATCCTCCATAGGTGATGAACAGTACTTAATTTTTATTCTGTTACAACTCTTTATTTTGTTCCTCATAATACTATTGGGCGGATACCCATTAGATTAGTGAGAGGTGTGCACACTAGGGATGTTCTGCAAAACTATATGAGCCATTATTCTCAATTTATTTGGGTGACGACCCATGTTGAAGTAGGTGGTTACTGGGATTAGTCCCGGCCTACTAACATTCATAATTAAATTTGATGTTGTGTGACTCATATAAACTTGGAGTATTTAAATTGGTTAAGTGTGTTATATACCTGAATGTGTTATGTTATACTTGTCTGTTTTATGTTATACTTGTCTGTATTGTGTTTTAATCGTCTGTATGATATTATAAAAACTATTTTCAAAATACAAATATTATTATTTTACGGGATGGAGTTGTAATTACTTAGCTTTCGCTAATTTTTGTGCATTTGTTTTTCTTTGTTTTTTTCCTATGCAAATTGTGCAGGTTGGTGAAAGGGACTACGTTGCATGAATGAGTGCACTTATAGCTTTAAGTTCACTAATCAGAGTCATACGACATCTACAATAAAAATCAGAAATAACAAATACATAACAATTTTGAACAATTAAAATTCAGAATTTGCAAACCACGATCGTTGTGTAGTAGATCTAACAATTCTGCATACCCTCTTCCACATCGCTGTTTGATACAGAACGATGGGGTCTTTCAATATGTTGTAGTTTTGAAATAGAATTGAATCGGATACCATTGATTGTAATTGTAGATCTGAAATCTGCTTCGATACCGCATAATTCTTCATCAATGAACCAAATTTACAATAATTCATCTAGAAACAAAGGAGTAAACTAAAGCCTCTCAGAAAAAACCCTTTCTTTCAAGGGAGAAACGATCCTCTCTTTAAAGGAGGAAGTATTATTCAAACAAGAACGAACATAAACAAAGTTAAACAAGCAATGAAAATTAAAATTAAAGTTCACTTAGTTAATAAATAATACAATACTGTAATTTGGGATTGTTTAGTTTGAATAGGTTTAAGTTAGGCAACTTATATTGGTTTATTTTGATAATTTGGATTGTAAGTTAAATTTTATTTTAGTAATTAGCCTTGCATTTATTTTTAACAATAGATGTGGCGGTAACACCCTAAAGGTTTGGTTAGATATTTAGTTGAAAAGTGAATGTTTTATAAAGTTTTTAAACCAATGTATTGGGGTGTTACGCTCTTTCATTTTCTCTAATTGAAATTATCTCTCCGGAGAAGTTGATGATCTCCGGTATTTCATGTGCAAAAAAGAAATTTTGACTACATTTTATTAGGCACACTTGTTACACAAGCATAAAACCCTATTTATACTACTAAAACACATGTTTACTAATAGTAAACCCATGTTTGAAAATGTGAAACCCTAGTAACACTGTAATATGTATTTCATGTGCAAAAGATAAAATTTTGACTACATTTATTAGACACACTTGTTATACAAGCATAAAACCCTATTTATACAACTAAAACACATGTTCATTGATAGTAAACCCGTGTTTCAAAGTGTGAAACCCTGGTAACACTGTAATATGTATTTCATGTGCAAAAGACAAAATTTTTACTACATTTATTAGTCGCACTTGTTACACAAGCATAAAACCCTATTTATACTACTAAAACACATGTTCACTTATAGGAAACCCATGTTTCAAAGTGTGAAACCCCGATAACACCGTAATATGTATTTCATATGCAAAAGACAAAATTTTGACTACATTTATTAGACACACTTGTTACACAAGTATAAAACCCTATTTATACTACTAAAACACATGTTCACTTATAAGAAATATGTATTTCATGTGCAAAAGACAAAATTTTGACTACATTTATTAGACACACTTGTTACACAAGCATAAAACCCTATTTATACTACTAAAACACATGTTCACTTATAGGGAACCCATGTTTCAACGTGTGAAACCCTAGTAACACTGTAATATGTATTTCATGTGCAAAAGAAAGATTTTGACAAACTTATCTTAACAAACTTTTTACATTTAACAAACTTATTTTTTTTTTTTTTTCATATTTACATATGAAGATATTTATTTAACATAAGTACTTATATATGTTTATCTCTATACACGTGGTTACTATGTGCAATAGTTGCTATTGACACGTGTTTGTAAAATTGAAAAACCCAACAATTTACGTTCTCTTTGTGTAAATAATCAATTTGAAATTGACAATTATTCACCTACCCTTGTTCATATGTTAGAAAAGATTGTTGTTTATATGTAGTCGTTATGTACATTATATGAAAACCCTTGTTTATTTAAACTAAAACTTAGTCCAATTGATGGCTTATTCAATGCGGGTTTTCCCACATCCAAGACTTCAAAGAAGACTCAAACAAATAGCAACAACCTATAACGTCATCATTCTTTTCACAAATGAAGTAAGAGAAGCCTTTACCAACTCATGTGTGACATCTAATAACATTACATCAATATCATCTAACAGGGGTGGCCGTCCCAAAGACTCCGGTCTTGCATGGTCCAACCGTATATCCAATCGTTTCTTCATAAGAGATCAACAAAAAGGTGCTTCAAAACAATTTTCTCCCCTTATTTACCTATGGACCAATCCAAATTTGATATCAAACAATCGGGTGTCATCGAAGTAACAAAGATAATAGTATATGAAACTCATTTACCCCAACCGCATTTCAACTGTTTTGTTGTATCAATATAATTAATCTATGCGTAATTAGTCTTAGTGTTTTGTTTCAAAATAAAAAAAATAGTAATTATTAAACATAAATACTTCTAGTAATAGTTAACAAAAAGAAATATTATTACACATTTGCCTATACACTAACACAACTTTGACCACTAATATAACAATTTCTAATATTGAAGCTAAAGAATTAAAGATACTTATGTGATGATAATGAATCAATGAATTGATAACATTAATATCATTGTTATTAGCAACGAAAACATATTATCTCTAGCTATTTAAAGACTGATTGCAAAATATTATAATTATGATAATTATTATTGTTCACCTTATTTGATCATGATTATAATATTTATTAGTAACAACATAATCAACTAATAGATATAAAAATAACAAAATAATAGACAATAATATAATTATAATACTATGTAATCATAGTGGTACTTTAATAAAAATTAAATTTTAATTTATTAATCATTGACTATTTGGACCCGATTGGAAAGTATTGGACCCGATCGAACATATTGGACCTTATCAAACCTTATTGTGCCTTATTGAAACTGATATGAACCTATCTGAACTGAAACTTATTTGTTTAAGGTGAAGAAAATGCACCCTAAAAAGTAAATTTAATGTGTTTTTATCTCCTATTTACACCGAGTTAACTTGAGTTTGACTATAGATGTTAACTCAGCCAAACCTAAATTATGTATATCCAAATAAGTCCATAATTTCACCCAATTTATGTGTTTAATTACCACCATTAAGGGTGCATTCACTTCACTCAAACTTATTTGGACCAACCCTCATTAGATTTACTTGGATCGACAATGCCTCGCTTTGATCTTATGTTTATACGTGGTTGGACTTAATCAACTCATAAAAACATACTCCCTTTGTTTTTAAATAGTTACTCCACCATAAATTTTGCATTAATTACATAATATAGTTTGACCATATTTTTCTCCGAATGCATAAAAACCAATGTAAGTGTCTAAAAATGTATAAAAACCAATGTAAGTATACAAAAAGTTGTTGAATTAGTTTTAACGTATATTTTCAAAATATCAATTTTTTATTAATGGATAATTAGAGATATTAATGGTCAACATTGTGGATTAACAAATATACAAATGAGAATGAACCATCTATTAAATAACGACGGGGAAATATTTTTCTTACGCGAATAGAAAACACTTCCTGAACCTAGATCAAGTATTAAAAATTGATTTTGCATTTTATTTCCCTCCATGTACGAATTGAAATTGTTGCTTTTTTCTTTATCTCAATGATTCAAAAGTCCAAAGATACAATCATACAAAGTACAAACCAACAAATCCTGCATGTAAAAAAAAGAAAATATATCAAAAAAGAAATTGAAAGGATAAATTAATGGAAGAAAACTCATAAAATGTTGTAAATCAAGTCCGTCGTTCCCTCAAAAAAAAAAAAAAAAAAGTCCGTCGTCAACCTTTTCCGATGACCCAACCGACAAGTAAAAACCACAAATACAATCTCCCAACCGACAAGGATTAATTTGTCTCTCCTCTTTTAATTTTATATTATGCTTGTCCTTTTCTCATGTTGATGGACATTGTGAATTACCTCGAACGCGTCCCAACTCCCAAGTATACCAATATCAACTAAAAGTCGCCTTCTACGAAGTTTCCGTCAACAAATAAATAATATTACCTAAAGTTAGTTACTTGATATAATATGCCAAAAATAAAACTAAAGTTTATAAGTTAGATAATAACAAAGTTGAATAGCCCAAAGTTGAAGTGAAATTATTTGAAGGAAAGTAGGAAACCAAAGAAAGCACTGTGCCAAAATATGAAGGACTAATCCTAAAGACAAAACAACCCTTTTTTTTATTTTATAAAGTAAATAAATGAAAAATCTTTGATGTAATTCTTGACAGTAATATTGCACAGAAAAGATGAAGAAACAAGGAGGAAAGAGAATATTTGGGTTAGCTGACATGACCCTAGCTTTTAGCTTTTTTCTTTTTGCTTTTCTTCCTCACCCTCAAGTACTTTTTACTTTTGCATTTTGGTCCTTGTTAGAGGGCAATTGCCCTCTAACTGTTAGAGGTTTATCACTCCTCGCAAGATTAATCACCTTATTTCTTTTTTAAGAAAAACATAGAAATTCTTTGTTACTTTTTATGAATTACTACTTTTGATCATCTATGAAGGCTTTTGGTGAAAATAAAAGTAGAGAATGCAAACATGATGACCAACCTCGATATTAAAATTTAAAGATAGCTAGATACCCGAGCAACATTAATATATTATTTGCATGGGGCACTTAAATTAGTAAATTATAATTATATATTAATGCAAGTAAAGTGCCCCAATTATGAAGACATTAGCAATAACAAATATTATTCGTTATTAATATATAATATAGCCTTGTCCAGTACAGATAATAAAGTTTCATGCTTCTCTTTTTCCTCCATCTACTTAGCCCTATTGGTTGTGGACGTTTTACACTTTTACCATTTGCAGTAATTAAACACCTAGAAATTAAATAGTGACCTTTGCTTTCCAGGCTAATGAGAAGAATATAGTAGGAGTATTTTCTTTGATAAAGTAGGAGTATTAATCATTACTATGAGAGACGAACAATGTACATCCACTTCTATAGAAAGGGCCAAGGGGACTACTTCAATGGAATCCCACTTATTTTGGTTTGCCAAGTTTTGCATAATTCCATTGTTTCGTTATATAAATAATAAGTACAAGGATAGAATAATAATTGGAGTTGGAGACGAGCATCACTTGTAACTTGGACCAAATTTTGGATTCCAGACTTGGGGTCAGGTCGAGTTAACTCACTTTGATGACTAAGTTAGTTTGAGAGAAAGGCTACATATCTAAATATTGGAATGTGAGTGTGTGGAGTATTTATGTAATTTCACTTGAAGTATAGCCTATCAATTTATCTATTCACATTTAGATAAATTTCTAGCCTTTCTCTTATTATTAGGTGACAGGTGGCATTATCAATCTACTATGGGTTGTAGTATAGAGAACGAGTATAAGGAGGTTTGGGGGGGCGGGGAGGGTTCCGATAGGATGCTTGTGGTATGTGATGTGCTAGACTTTGATAGAATATAAACATATCTTAGGTTTCAAGCTTCAACCATCAGTTTAATTGTAAAGTTGTCATCTGACATGATATTGGAGACAGCGTGACAAAAAGTCACAAGTAGAATTGCAACCGTACATCCTTTTCAAACCGGAATATTTAGTACTCGATATAAGGGACGTATGCTCCAATTAGGTGCAAAGTGAGAATTAAACAATGGACCGAATCGAACACATACACATAAGAAATCAAGCATTACTAAATACTACTATGGGGTTTTTTTTTTCTGAATCGCTTGGAATCATCATTGAACCAACATGTAGTAAACAATAAGATACTCCATCCTTGCATTTCACCGATCGTATATACTATCTGATTAGTGTGTCTAATCAAAATTGTCATCCTTACTAAAATGATAATGGTCTATGATTGACTTCCAATAATTCCTCAGTAATTAAGATTGAGTGGTGGAACATCACGGCTATCAAATACACCGAAATAATTAGATCGCCTAGTGGCAGGAACATAGGAATCATCCTACTCTTGATTTTTAGGTGTGGTCTATCAGTAACGTACATTGTTTTATATCCGTACTCTGGAGAAGTTTGTGAAAAGTGACAATCAGTACAAAGAAAGTATTAGCTTCCTTAATTTTTGTTTAGTTGTTTCATATTGGCTTTTGTATTATTTACAAAATCCACTTTGATCTTATTGTTCTACTAATATACCTCCTCCGTTCTGTTTTAAATGAAACGTTACATGCAACTCAACGCGCTTCTTTAATCATTAATATTTTAGTTGTGCACACGTAAAAAATATAAAAAAGTTATAATTTGATAGTATGCATCGAGACGAATCTAACAAGATCCCACTTGACTATGTTTTTCTTTATATAATGGCGATAAATTGGAGTCAAAATTGATCAATGAATAGTGTCGTTTCATCCAATGTTTCATTTAAAACAGAACGGATGAAGTATAAAAGCAACTATTATCATATAAAAGGTTGTCGGATATGTGTCAATTTATAAATTTATAATGGGGGTATTTGGCAAGTTTCTGGTGGTTGTTTTACTTTGCTGGTTTTATAAGCTGTTTTACTTGGATGGTTTGGTAGATTGTTTTTATTAGCGGCTTATGTTGGATGTTTGATTATTGGTTATTTACAAAAGTATTTAGTAAAACCAATTTGTTAGTATTGACGCTTTAGTACAAAATAATTGCAAAATTCAAAAGCTAGCAAAAGAAGTTATAGAAACCAGTTTTTGGCTCAACTACTTAAGCAAATTATTTGCCAAACATCTTTTTTCGGCCTTTTCATCGCATAAAAAAAGTCAAAAGTCAATGAAAAGTCACCTAAGCCATTAAACAAACACTTCCTATAAACATTTTTTATGATTATGCTCAAAGTTATTAAAATCGCTATTCAAATCTTAAAATCTTACGATTTTGCGATTCAAAATATGGTAGACGATTCGATTCACGATTCTAAACGATTCTATACATTTATGTTGACTAGCGAAAACCTCGCAAATTTAAATCATGCTAACAAAGCAAATAATAGATATATATTGTTAGTTATTGCTAATATAGTGGGTAAACAACTATTTTTCTAATTTTTAGGTCTTTTAACTTATACTCCCTTCGTTTCTTTTTAATCTACACACTTTCCTTTTTGATCCGTTTCTTTTTAATCTGCACACTGTTGCTTTTCTATTTTTTGTAACATAATACATCTACTTTCTCCTCTTTTTCCACCCATGTCATCCACTTTTTAATATTTTAACCCACTTTTTAATTTCTCTCTCCACCTTTTCAGTTTCTCTCTCATACTTTTGCACTTTCTCCTTGATTCTCCCCCAAAGTGAAGCGAGTAAATTAAAATGAAATGGAGGGAGTAATTTTAGCATATTTAATGAAGATTGAGTGCAATATCTTGATTATACGTGTTTGTAGAATCTTACGATTTTACGATTCGATTCTATAGGTCGTTTCCGATTCAAACTAGAATCTCGATTTTAACAACTTTGATTATGCTAATTATTTGAAATTGAAGATGTTAACCGTTAAACTTGTGTCGATAAATGTTACAGTTGAGGTGGATGGAGTAATTAAAACCAGAGGGATGCTTAAAAACACTAAGATGTGACAATGTGAGGTCATCAATTTTGCTTTATAGGATGTATGAATACCCATGTGCAAGTAACACGCTCCCTACAAGTGTAGGTCCTTGTTTGATTAGGCTTTTTTGAGGCATGAAAACATAATTCATTACTCTTTATTTGTTTTGGTTAGTGGGTTAATCATTACCCTTACTTGAGGGTAACCCTAATTCCAAAATGTACCTTCAAATTAGAAGTGTAACAAAACCCTTTCCATCGTTGAACTAAACCCCCAATAAAACTAATAATCACGGTTACCATTCCCTCCCCATCTACTTAACTCCATTCCCTTTCCCTTTCTCCAATTGAAAGAAACGCCCCCTAATTGTGCAACATTCCACATCAGTACGGTAAATCATGAATACGTTGATAAGATGATAGTAGTTGCTTGATGATGATAGAATCAAATCATTCAAATGTCAATTCCCAATAATTTTCAACTGCTCCAAGTTGACCCATGGTAGTCTTATACTAAGCGTGACTCCTTTTCAGCTCCTTCCAAATTCCAATCACAAAAATTAAGCTCGATTCATCTAATTTGTTAAAAAGCGTTTGAGCAATCTGGGAAAACGACAGTACTTTAGTTGGAGTTACAGCCTCAATGCACCTGTTACACTAAAGAATACCTCATTGATCTGAATGTCAAGACGGAAATTCTAGTTTATGTTAAGAGGGAATTAACAAGGGAAAAAGAGGTTAATATTATAGTGAATTAAGTATGCTTCTGCTTGACATCCCAAATTCTCTGGTGATAATACCTAATATATACATTCTCTCTCTTTTTTATTTGCATCATTGAAACATACACAAGAACTTACAAGAGGAGTGATAGAGAGAGAGAGTTAAAAAAAAGGACCCTCATGTTAATTATGCAAGCCCAATAGTCCAACACGGTTAGTATATCCCGCAGAAAGGTTGTGGTTTTGGGGAGTGTTCGAGGAAAAAAATTATAGACGAATTGGAAAGTTTTTGTTTGCTAGCAGGATAGAACCCGCGCCTGCTGGGTGGAACCCAACGGGATTTCCGATTTCTTTTCTCTTTTCATCTTATTTTTTCTAAGTCTTGTTATGTTAGGATTCTTTAGAGATTATTAATTCCTAATATATTGATAATTGTATTAGAAAGATTAATAATTAGTTTCCTAAGTTGAGTTAGATTAGATCTTGTTAGAGGCTAATTCTACTAGGCATAGGATTTCATCCTCTATATAAAGGGGGATTAACATCATAATTTTGTATGCTCATCAAATACTGGGAGAGATTACAAAAGAATCTCTTAGGCTTCTAGTTAAAGTTCTTCAGAGAAATTGTAATTCACGAGATTTGTAAGTTTGGAGTTTTACTAATATTTGTTAAACGATTAGTGAAACGGTTGGTGGGTTTCCTCTATTTGTTAAGTGAGAGGTTTCCACGTAAAATTTGCGTTTGTCATTGCTTTAATTTTTGCTTCCTAGATTTGTTTATAGTGTTTACATGCTACTATACTTCCGCATAAGTCCTAACACCCCATGTGCTAGGACTAGGAGAGAGATAAAAAGAATTTATTACGAAAAATGTCAATGTTAGTATGTTACAATTAATATGCAACTAACTGAAATAAAAAAAAAACATTACAAGTAAAAAACAGATGAAATATAATAAATTCTAATGCGTATATCGCACATATGACACATCTACAAATGTACTCCATTCGTTTCTTTTTAATTTACTCACTTCACTTTGGGGGGGGGGGGAACCAAACATGAAGTCTGGTACGATTTTATTTCAATACCGCAAGTGAACGGTGTCGTAGCACATACGGGTCAAACTGAGGGAGGTGCAAGATTAAACACTAGTTGATTTTAGATTATGAAATAGCTACACAATTTAAAAATCAAGAAGAATATATAAACTAATATCTAAACTAATAACAAAAGATGATCAACGATTATAACTATGATAATTAAACACTAAGATTAAGCATCACCACTAATATGAATTGATCAAAACATAACTTACATCCCAGTTTTTCAATTATAGCTTAGGCGAGATTGACATTCCCTTATGACTCAGTAATAAAGCAGAGCTGCGAACCGAAACTAAATCCTCCGTCATTCCTCAATACCTAGAGATCACTTTCTTGATAGCAAAAGGCCTAACTAACATGTATGTATCCTATTTTCATGGCTTACACATATAATTAGAAGCATTAAGAACCAATGTCAAATATTTCCCAATTTTAGTTCTCACCTATTTTTATGGGAGAATTCAAATCAATGACAATACTATCTAAATCAAGACCCAACTTTCATTGATGAACTCAATTAATAAAATAACAATTTAGCATCAAATAAATAACTCTTAATCCCAACTCTAACTTTCATTGATAATATAAAACTAGGGGTAAATCAAGATGCAAAATTGACAATAAAACAATCTTATCAAACCCTAAACATATAACTCAATAATATGGGAATTAGAGAAGAATTTACATGATCAATCCATACTAGAGCTCAACTCAATCTCAGATAAAAAACGTTTTTTTAGCTGTGCATGTTTCTTTTCATTGAACACTTAGCTCTCTGTTTATTTCTTTCCGGTTATAGTAGTCAATGAAATGCATGTACGGGAGGCGTGAGATTGTGAGTAGCTTCTTTGATATATGGATGACACTGGATTATTAATCCCCCATGAGCTTTACACATTTTATCTGGTCAAAGCTAATGTTTATTTGAAAATGGTCGAACCGGGTTATTTGATTCCGTATGCAGCACCATCTACTGTCATCAAGTGAAATAATTGTTGATTATGATGTTGGAATTATAGTTAATGTTTTAATGTATCTAATTATTTATTCTCAATTAAGCGTAATAAAATGAGTATTGATATATATTATTGATTTGGTATTGATTAATAATGAAAAAATGCAAATAAAATTTTTTTTTTTTGGTTTTTGGGGTGGTCAACCGTTGCGGTTTTTGGTAAAAACCGCAACAATTAACTTGCTTAACTGTCCGGTTTTCACTCAAAACCGCAGCGGTAAATGATTAACTGATCCGGTTTAGGACCGGATCAGTTAATATTTGGGAATTGCTGCGAGTCCAACCGATGCGGACCAAAATAGGAGCGGTAAGCCCGATTTTGACCGTAGCGGTTGAACTTTTTTCCACTAGTGAACTACTCACTAATCACGACAATAAAAACAATAAACATAATAGAAAACATAATTAAATAAACAAAAGAGAAAGAAAGAATAAAACTTGATACGCAATGCTTGAAATCTTGATCAAAGTCACAATCTTGATTCTCCAAAATAACAATAGGAAATAAAAATAACGTAAAAACGTGAATAATGAATAATAGATATCCTAACCTAATTAGAAATCCTCAAATATAAAGTTGTATATCTTAATACTAGTAGAAAACCAAGTTACAAGATAAGGAAATCCAAATAAATCATTAACGGGCCGGAATTGACAAATCCGTGCGGGAGTAGGAGATCTCAGAAAAACAGGGCTAACTTGTGAAGCCTGTATCTACTAGAATCTAACTCGCATTGGGCCGTGCAACCTGTCGTTGGAAAGCTCTTCAAGCCTACTTTCCAATGTGGATGAAATTATCCAATTATTAATGTCGAGTCAAAATTTATGGGTAAAAAAGTAAACATGACTCAAATTCCATAATTATTTCATTCAATTCCAACTCCAATTTGGCTCCAAATTGCACTCAAAGATATTCAAAACGATGCTTATCAATGTAGCTTCCTTCCAACTGCTCCTAAGTACTCAAGTTTGTCCAATAATACTCCAATTATGTTCTCAATACCTGGAATTCATCAAAGAATACAAAACACACACAAAAGGAGTAATATTTCGTAACTTAAGTGAATATATGCAATTATGAACTGTAATGCACCTAAATGTTACTAAAATGCAACCTAAATGCACCTAAAACCTATATAAAAATACTATACATTAAAGTCCAAAAGAGAGAGACGGAAACTGAAAAGATGGAGAGAGAAACTAAAAAAAGGTGGAGAGGAAATCTTAAGATGGGTTATTAAATTAAAAGTGGACCACATAGGTGGAAAAAGAGGAGAACATAGATGAGACATATTACCAAAAATAGAAAAAGCAACAATATGTAGATTAAAAAGAAACGAGTAAAAAATGAGAGTGTGTAGAATAAAAAGAAACAGAGAGGGAGTAGTTGTTACTTGTAATTGAATTGTCAATTGTTAGTTGAAAGATGGATACATTTTTTTTTACAAGAGCTACAACTAAAACTAAGGCAACAAAAGCAATTAAGGATGACATATATAAAAATTATTCAAGTCATGCGCTTTCTAAAGTTGGTGACGATGAACTTTGCATCTCCTGCAAGTATGACATAAACTTCCCAAAGCTAAGAGATGTTGAACTATCCACCGGAGTGAAAAATTTGCCTTACCTTCAGACTAAATGAGCTTGATAATAGCAGTAGAATCAGTTAGTAATTTCCCATTTGATGCAGGAAAGACAAGCAAAAAGTCCGCTTGTAGAGCAGACTTAGCAATGAAATGAACACCATGAAAGAGGTTATGAGAACCCAGATTATAGATAAAGTATCTTGTTACTTTGAGGATGAAGAGGAATGAAGACATCTCCAAATTTCCCAGTCTTTTGAGCTTTCTTGATGACTTACATATACTCCCTCCGTCCCAGAAAGATCTGAACACTTGTTGGGACACGTAGTTTAAGGTGATAAGTTGTGGTGTGGTTATCAAATGTTATTTTATTTAAAAAGTAGATGTGATAGGAGTTGGTTGGGTATTTTTTATTAGAGGAGAGAGAAAGTTGGGTAACTTTTTATTGATAAAAGGTATATTGTGGGCCAAAGATGTGTAAAAGAAATAATATATTAATGGTAGGACCATGCCAAGAATGGAAGTATTCAAATTAATTTGGGACAAACATAAAATGAAAGTGTTCAGACTATTCTGGGACGGAGGTAGTAATTTCATTAAGGAAAATTTGCCAAAAAAAACCTTTTAAAGGTTCAATTTTTTTAAAAAAACCTTATAAAGCATTCTTTGCGAAAAGAAACCACAAACTTAATTTTTCTTGCAAGAAGAAACCTATTCCCATTATTCTGTGTGTTTTTTCTCAATTCCGACGCTGACCCTTCTATCTTTTTTTAACCCCCTATTTCATTAACTGCAGCACCACTCCTGTGCATCTCAAAAACCACACCGGAAAATAGGAATAGGTTTCATCTTGCAAGAAAAATTAAGTTTGTGGTTTTTTTTCGGCAAAGAATGCTTCAAAAAGTTTTTTCTCGCAAAATTGAACCTTTAAAAGTTTTTTTTTGACAAATTTTCCTTTCATTAAAATTGATCGTCAAAGACATTTAGAATTCTAAAGTCAAAAAAGCATAACAAAAACTCAATCCCCAAGATCAGGTTTGAATTAGGATTTGTTTTAGTAAGTACTTCGGCTCCGTTTGATTTAACTTATATTAACTTATTTGAAATTATTTTATCTTATCTGAGTTTATTTTATCATATCTTATCTTATTAGAACTTATCTTATCTAAACTTATACGATAGTTAGGCCGTTTTATTCATCTTATTTTATATCTTATTTTATTTTATTTTATCTTATCTTGTTTTATCTTATCTTATTTGAACACAACATATCCTTAATATCCCTAAAAAAGAACATAGCCTTAATATAAATTCATCTAAATGATATTTTCTTGTCTAAAAGAATGACTCTGATCTGTCTCATTCAGAGACACTAATTATGAACTTGTGATTTTTCACATTTAACTGATGTAACTAGCTACTAGCCTGGATCATGTCTCAAGTTGTCATGGGTAAGTTACTGAGTTGTATTACATAACACCTGGAGGAGGAATTTCCCTTATAACTCCCGCTCCTTCTAAGTGCATGGGCCTGTTCGATGGCAGTCTAGAGGTTATTCATCTTACAAAAAAAAAAAAATTACTTGTATATTTTTTTGTATTCATTATTTAATTAATGTGGGAAAGATTTGCCTATCTTGAATGGCAAACTCGTAACCACATGGACTCCGTCCAAAGCTCTGGCTCTCCCCTTCGGGGAGCACAACCCCCTTCCCTTAACCCCCCTCCATCGTGGTCGCTTGGGAGCAACCTCCTACCAACTTCTTCAAGCTCAACTTTGACAGCTCAGTCAAAAATTCCGCAGCCGCGGTCGGCGTACGCATTCGTAATCATTCTGGTACTCTCCTACATGCTCGAGCTCTCAACCTGGGTTCTACATTAGCCTTCATTGCCGAAGCCTCCTCCCTCCACCATGGTCTCCTCCTTGCCATCCAGCATTGTATAAAACCTAATTGAAGATGATAATTTCCTCGTCATCAACTCAGTCAACGATATTTGGTCCCCACCGTGGCAAATAGCTAATATCCTAACAGACATAAAGCTGCTCCTGCGCAATTTTCACCCCTGGCATCTCAAGTACATCTTATGGAAAGCTAATAGAGCGGCAGATTGGATTGCCAATGTTAGTCATTTAGTTAGCTTTTCCTTTGATATTCAACCTTGTAATAACTCATATCTTTCTTCCGTCCTTGTAACTGACGCATTAGAAATTCCTCGAGTTCTTAAGGTTATTTTTCTTACCTTGAAAAAAGATTCTATTTTTTTTAATAGAAAAAGCTATAAAGCTATATGGATCAACAAGTAAGTTGTTTGCATCATATCTAAAGTTAATAGCTATATGAATCAATAAATAATTCTTTTTTTTTTTT
The DNA here is from genome assembly GCA_947646795.1 of Beta lomatogona. Lineage (NCBI taxonomy): Eukaryota > Viridiplantae > Streptophyta > Magnoliopsida > Caryophyllales > Amaranthaceae > Beta > Beta lomatogona. The sequence continues at coordinate 148,992 of CANSNZ010000464.1, read as the reverse complement.
TTGCATTTAATGGTCATGACTTCTCATGAGTTCGAGAATGGTAGCAACGATGTCACGTACTGATATTCTATTGGAAATGCCTTTAATCAATACTCCCTCCGTTTCTTTTTAATCTACACACTTTTCTTTTTGGTCCGTTTCTTTTTAATCTACACACTGTTGCTTTTTCTATTTTTGGTAACATGTTACATATACTTTCTTCTCTTTTTCCACCTATGTCATCCACTTTTTAATATTTTAACCCACTTTTTAATTTATCTCTCTCCACTTTTTCAGTTTCTTTCTCATACTTTTGTATTTTCTCATTGGTTCTCCTTCAAAGTGAAGTGAGTAAATTAAAATGAAACGGAGGGAGTAATATATATAGTCCTCTAGTTAAAGGAGAAAAAAACTTTGAGAAGAACTATGTTCTCCTAGTCCTAGCCTCATAGCCTTAGACTATCTCGTGTGTTTGACCCTTTCTACCTTTGTCTTTGTCGCGACGTCAAAGGTGCACTAAAGCAAATACAGTGAGTCGGGACTGAGTAGACTAGTCTCTTTAAGCAAGGTACACATTTAGGTTAGGTTGTTACATTTACGGCCATATCATTTATGATTTTGTCTATTTTGTCTTTTTGGTGCAAATTATTTGACATGCCTATACGAATTACTACTCTTTCCATTTCTTTTTAATGGTTGCATTTTGAATTTTTAACAACTATTTATAAATTTATATTTCACTATCATTTGTGATTAATGGGTAAGGAAAAACATAGTCATGGAGATGATATTTGATTCGTCTCGATAAGTACTTTTAGAAAATAAACTTTTTATAAATTTTACAATTGCAAATTTAGATATATTAATGTTCAAACATTTATATTGGAAAATGTTAAAAGGTAAAGTGTAACTATTGAAAAGAAACAGAGGGAGTACTAATTAGGAATTTAAAATAAAATAGCCTCCTCCTCTCCCCTCTTTTCTCTTCCTCCAAAAAAAACCTAATCTTTTTCTTCTAGTTTGGGGCTGCCATCATCCTTTCGATGGTGGTAAGCCCCCAATTCTTCTTTTTTCTTCTAGTTTTTATTGTTTTTGTTATTAATAATCTTCCATTCTCTCTCTTTTTGAGAGTTTTCTACCCAATTTTTGGGTTCTTTCTCTCCTCTTACAGGAGTTTGGAGTTTAGTTCTAGTCTCTTCCCACGTGGAAGTTTAAAATTTGGTATGAGAGATTGTTCCTATTGGTTGAAGTTCAAGACCATCAACATCGAAGTATTAGAAATTCAGATGCGGTCAACATGGTTAAATCAAGAATTTTCTTCCCCAAACTATGTCAGAATGATAGACTTCCCCATCAATCGCTGCATGATTCAGCAAATACAAGGGGCGTCTGTTTGTATTGCTCGATCTGGTTCATTGTAGTTTCTTCGAAGACGAATTTGATTTGATCTTGTCTGATTATATCTTGTTTTTCTTTAATACTTATTGTAGATGCCGTTTGGCCTTCATTTAATGAAATTTCTCTTTCTTTCAAAAAAAAAAAAAGGAATTTAAAATAATAGGACCCAGGGCAGACTTTCGAGTAGTAACAACTAACATGCAATGTATATTTGCTTGCCCATAGGGGCATTTATTATTGTTATTATTATCTTATCAAGTAGATAGTCAATTGAAGGAAGGATTAAAAAATTCCCTCCGAGTGTATCAAATTTGGAATATGAGAGATCAAATTAGCCTCTGTTGTTGCACCTTGAACTTAGGCTTTTGAATTAGCTTCTACTTCCTCCGTTTTATAATATAATGCTTGATTCTTTTTGCATGGTCTTCACGACTATCTTTACCTTCAAAAAGTTTTTCTTATTTTGATAATTTCTTCTTACAAATATATTTTTTTAAATTAATTTTTACAAAAAGACTTTAAATAAAAAGAATAGAAAGTAATTAGGGAGTATTACTCAACCTAAGCTTATGTAATACATCTAGGAAAATCTAAGTACATGCTACTAACTTTTTACGGACTTAACAAAACCACTTGGGCTTTAACTACCCATCTATATATTCCATATCTTTTTATCTTTCAAAATTCTGGTAAAGTATTTGTTCAATTATATTGTTTTTTTGGCCTAATTTTAAGTATTAGTAACACATTGGAAAGTTTAATCATATATTGTAAAATTTATGTCAATTCTTTTTCCATATAGGTGACTGTTAACTTAAGATCTTTCGAGACTATCGTAGTAGAAGTATAGTATTGACTCAAATAAAACAAGAGCAAGTTATAACATCAGGAACCAACCAATATATATTTATTTCATTTAAAAGACTAATTACAGATTTCTCTCAGAACTTGCTACAGTAGCAGTCACTCCTCTTCAAACAAACAGATAATGAAATTACTTGTACAGTAAAGAAAATCAGAGTAAATTACACAATTTTTCAACTGAAACAACAAAACAAAGAAAAACAGAGAAAATACAGAAATATTTTGCCCTGTTAGGAACTCTTAGTAGTTATTAATCCTTCTGCAGTTTTGCCTGATCTCACCTCTTTTCCCAGTCAATGGAGAGATGTTACCCATCTTGACCATAGACTTGGCAAAATGATCAAAGAAAAACTCCATGTTCTCAGCATATTGCTTCACTAGTTTCATTGATGCATGATTTTTGGTTAACAAAACTTGGTCAGAGTTCAATAGTCCGTTGTAAGATAAGATGTTCTTGTAATAGCTGTTATCAAAGTTGAAGGGGGAAACTTTGTCTAAGAAGAACAAGTTTTGGTCACCACCAGACCGCGGACACTGGTTGCGCAACTTTGAAGCATATACTTGGTTCAATGTGGCGTCCGGTTGCCCGTTGTTGTTCTGGTTGTAGAGCCTTTGCCTAAAGCTTACACACCTTGCATTACCTATTGTGTGAGCACCTGCACCATCACTTCTTTTTTATCAATTTCAACTTAACAGGGAAAATATTAATATTTGAGGTTTAATTGTAGGAACTCTTAGTCTTGGTGTTGTAACGTTGTGACTTTTGCAACTTTTATATGCTAACATTGACGGTATTATATTTGTGTCTTAAAGTATACCTTTTTTTTTTTGAAGGGAGTCTAAAAGTATACTTACTTGCACAACGTCTAATTATTACTTGTATTAGACAATATAACATCTTAATGGTCAAATTTATGTGACGGGAAATACGAAAGCGAAAGTGTTGCAATTCTTAAAAACAGAGTAACAAGATATAGAGAACTACAAATGCTTGGAAACAAACCTGAGAGGGCAACAAGATCACCAAGGTTGAGGCCTTGGCGCTTAAACTTGGTAAGAATGGTGTTAAATGTGTTGTTAGGAGCAGGAATATCATTGTTTGATCCGCTCAAACTTGCTCCTCTTGCATCCTTTCTTCCTAATGGCACTTCCCAGTTTGGTCCACCAACCTGCAAATTGCAATTATTGCATAATACAGTTAACTGTTATTTCTTCATTTTGACTTAAATCTAAGACAAAGGTAACATTGGAGTGTGTATTTTGCCAAGTGCGTGCGACAAAATTACTACTCCCTCTATCCGATAATATGTTCGTATTTCGATTTATGCAGACAATATGGAGTAGCAACAAACTAATGCTTACAATAACAGTTGAATCTCTGGCAGTTAAAGCAAGAATATCAGCACAAGAGACGGTGTGAGGGCATGCTTGCTCCACGGCAGCCTTGATTTCGTCGATGACCTCAAACCCTCGAATAGAGTTTTTATTAGGGTTGGAGCCCTTCTCTGAGACTATGCCTCCACCGTTGTCTAGCAACAATGAGGCATCACATCCCTGCAAATTTTGTTTCAAAGGTTAAGTACCAAAAAGCTCAGTTACGTATTGGTTTGTAGAAAAAATATAGACAAATTGTATTAACATGAGCATTACAAATATTTTATAAAAGTACCTTAACGAAGCAATCATGGAAATGGAGCCTAAGTAAGGAAGCAGCCATTCTACGTTCCCTCGCAACCGCCTTAGCAACAACAGACTTGACAATCTGTTGCAATTGCGGGCACGAGTGATCGTAGAACTGCGGGTAGAGATACCCACTTTTGGTTTTGTGAGAGAAGCATAATGGTGGTGCAAATGCTAAGAGAGCAAGAACAATGAAGTAGCTCATGAAGTGAGCCATGTTTGTTTTGACAAAATACGCTTATGTTTTGTAAACTAATATTATTATTTGACTTAATTTTGAATGCTTTAATTTTGTGATATGATATGCTGAGATGGGTTCAAAGGGTATTTATAGTAGTAGAGGTCTAACTGTCTAAGAAAAAGACAGGAGACATTGGAGGTGGAGTTGGTCAACTAAGATATATTCGCTATAACTAAGATGCTAGCTGCTCAAAATAATTGGAACAGATGAAGGTTTCATGCAAAATAATGTGTATTGAGTAGGTCTTATCTAGCTCACTGGAACTCAAGGGCCTCCTTCCAAAGAAATAATAATGTAACTTTCTGCTCATGATAATATATTTTATTTACTCCTGTCAACTCTTGAGGCAATACAACTATACACTTCATATTTTCTAAGTACTACATATGCTTTGAATCTTTGAACATTGAAGAGTTTGAGCATAAACAATCCCAAACTTGCTACATCTAATCTAATCATATTATACATATATAAAGTTGAATAACTTTAGCCAGAAATCAACATACATTTGATATCTCTTTTGAATGGTGAAGTATTATTATACTTTGAAGGAAACTACATATTTGTAGTTTATACAGAACTATACATGCCCTAGGGAATCTTAATTAGCTTGATCAGTTTATTAGAACTTATGAAAGCTTATCAAAATTTATCTTAACTTAGTGGTTGTTGGAATATATTTCATAAGGTGTTAGAATCAGGTGAAATTTATCATAACTTATGTAAAACTTAGTGAAACCTATTAGAGCTTATTTAAACTTATCAAAGATGGAACTTATATTTTAAAAGGTAATACTGAAGAAAACGCACCCTTAGTATAAAATGTAGTAAATCATACATAGCTTCATATTTTATGCGGTGATCATGACGAACAAAAATCATACGATATTATGAAAAGTAGTTGAAATTTCTAATAATCATATATAATCTTTATATGATATTAATTTTAGATCAACAATTGTATTGTTTATTTACTTCTTATAATTATTTAGAATAAATAAACAAATTTCTTGAATTAATCCAACAAAGAGAGAGGGGCGGGGGCGAAGGGGATTGAGAGGGGAGTGTGAGAGGGAGTGAGGGGTGCGGGGAAGGAGGGTGAGGGAGGGAGTTGCGGTGAGAAGGGCGACATGAGTGCAAAGGTTAAAATGACAGAGGTAAAAGAAGGGCTAGACCCGCATATAATAAGGCAGGGTAAAAGGGTACAAGATTGTTTTTTTGGGTGCGAATGAGCCACAAGGGCGGGGATGAGAATTGATCCTAGGATCACTTGGAACCGGGAGGGAAGCTCTAACCAACTGAGCTATCCCTCACTCTCAGGGTACAATATTGTTCAGTCTAAGTTACGCAACTTCTTCTCCCTAAAATTTGGTACAAGATTATTCAATATAACTTACGTATTTTCTTTTCACTAAAATTTGGTACAAGATTATTCAATTCAAACCTAAAATTTCATTATATATATATCAACTCCGATCCACTTCCTCTCTATTTTAGTTCTCAAATTAAAGTCTTTTTCATTGTCATTCAAAATTGACCAATATATATTATTTCTTCTTATTTAAATTTTTGATGAAAAGACCATTAATCTTGTTGAAGTACAAGAGAGATAAGGACTTCTATTCTTATGCTGTCCTTTTATTCAGATTATCTCTAATTTAATTGTTACTATTATGTTAAAGTTATTAATAAAGTATGACTTTTTTATATGATATTTGTTTGTAAGTACATGTATGAAATTATATCGCTACTTAATTGGTTGCAAAATTCTTCGCTCTATATGAATGATGCGTCATTATTTTTAAAAGTAAATAGAGTTCTAGATAGATGAAATTTGTACGGAGCTAAGGATAAGAGAAAATATAGTTTGTATAAGCTTATACTTCAAAGTACAATATATTATGGAATCTCGATTTAAGGCGTTCATTTTAAGGAAAAGTGAAAGTATGTTTTTTTGTTTTTTTCAATATAGGCATTATAGAACGTGAAACCGCGAAAGGGAAAGCCCTATGTTTAGTTGTCAAGGTGGTTCGATCCCACAACTTCTCATATCTCATCTTTATTGTCAATCTCTTAGCTTGTCTCCCCTCTCTATAGTGGAGCATTCTATTATGTTGATCCAGATTATATTTTGGAAGATGTTTTGCGTTTTAATAGAGGTATTATATCAATTAGATTGTCTCATGGCTATCAAAATTATCATCTTATGTACATATATATGGACACAATTTCATTCCCTAAATTAACTCATCACTTTCGATTTCACTTTAGAAAAAGTTATACATATACAATATTTGAGGTCGAACTTTCATCATAATTACTTCCATTTAAATATTAGGAAATAGATCAGGGATTATATTAATACATATGAAAATTTTCCTATATGTTGTAGCATTAAGAAACCAAGACAAGGAGAAAGATCAGATTGGGTTCTTTTGTTTATTATTTATACAATACATGATAAAGAATATATGGTTGTGACAATTTGTAGAACTACATATGGGTCCGGTGGCGGAACCACTATTAGTCATGGTGGTCACATGATCTACCATAAAAAAAAAAAAATAAATACAAACAAGAAAAGTGTGAAGCTTTTTAGCGAGGGTGAGGAGCCAGAAAGAGTGACTGATGGGGGAGAGAGCGACGATTGAGGAGATACTGGCGAGGTAATTGATGCGGAAGTAGTAGTTTTTGCAGAGGCAGGTGTTGGCATTGGAAACAAAATCGGGTTTGGAGATGGCGGACGGTCGATGAGTTGGCATATGGGCTACGCCTACCTCCAACATTCCTTTTTCTCTATGCATAATTTTCACCACCGAATTTGAACTGAGGAGAGAGAAAAAGGAGGGAACTCAATAAAATCTTACTCCCTCCGTCCCAAAATATAGTTCCCATTTTCCTTTTTTCACAGTAATTTATGCAAGTAGAATCTAAGGCTATGTTCAGTTCACCTTATTTGTGCTTATTTCAGATCAGACCAGATCAGATCAGATCAGAAAAAATAAGTTCAGATCAGATCAGATCAGATAAGTTCAAATCAGATCAGATAAATTCAGATCAGATAAGTTCAGATTATGCTTATATTTAAAAACTTATTATTATTATTATTATTATTATTATTATTATTATTATTATTATTATTATTATTATTATTATTATTATTATTATTATTATTATTATTATTATTATTATTTTTATTATTATCATCATCATCATTATTATGATTATTAGTATTACTAATGCTATTATTGTTATTGTAATAATAATAATTATTATTATTGTTGTTGTTATTATTATTATTATTATTATTATTATTAATATTACTTTATACAATTACTATTACTATTAATATTACTATTTACTAGTACATTTGTTCAAAAAGATTATTATTATTGTCGTTGTTGTACTTATTAATTATTAATATTGGTAATTATTATTAATGTCGTTGCTATTATTATAAATGTCATTGATATTACTATTTGTAGCTATTTGTGTTAAAGAAGAAGAATGTTCTTTTGGCATTTGTAAGTGTTCTTTTTTATATTTATTCTAATTAATAATTTTGATATGTGATGTTCTTTTTGATATTGTACATGTAACGAACATGACAATAGTATATAATGTTTATTTTTTAAAACAATTTGGTAGAATAATATAAATTATATATTACTAGTTTATATAAAACATGAGTAGCATGGGATAACCTAATGGTGTTGTCATCACATTCAAAATTTTCCCTACAAAGGATTTCAACTTATCTTTAAAAACAAAGTTTATATAGAACAAGACAACGATATAAGAAGAATATTTAACCATTTTGTTCAAGATCATATGATTATATATATTTATAGGTTTATTTATAATAAAAAAGAACAATTTATTGATATAACAAAGAACATGTTGTTAGTTAACTCCAAACATGTCATCAATATAAAAATAACATCTATCTTTTTTTTAAAAAATGTGTTCTTTAAATAGATCTTGTATGCTCTTTTAGTATATGTTCTTTTTTTAATATCATGATATGTTCTTTTCATTACTACCTATTTTTAATTTTTTTGGGCCCCTTTCGGGAATCCCTTGGCAAGATGAATTTTCTCTGGGCTGCACTCGCACAGGGTCACTCACCTAAAAACCCAACAAGCCCCAACCCCCCCTCCCCCAACCACAACAATATTGAAATATATGCTTCCACCAAGGTTTGAACCTTGGTCTCCCATGTGGGAGGTAAGAAGCCATACCATTGGACCCAAGAGTCCTTAGTCTTTTAATTTTTAATTGTATGTTCATATACTAATGTGCTCTTTTTAAAAAAAAAAAAATTAATTATGCTATAATAATAATAATAATAATAATAATAATAATAATAATAATAATAATAATAATAATAATAATAATAATAATAATAATAAAAATAAAAATAATAATAATAATAATAATAATAATAATAATAATAATAATAATAATAATAATAATAATAATAATAATAATAATAATAATATTATAAAATTATTATTATTATTATTATTATTATTATTGTTGTTGTTATTATTGTTATTATTGTTATTATTATTATTATAAAATTATTATTATTATTATAAAATTATTATTATTATTATTATTATATTATTATTATTATTATTATTATTATTATTGAAAGTTGTGCATAGTAATAAAACGATAGTAATAGTAATACTAGTAATGAAATACAAAGTAATAATAATATTAGTAATACCATGTTTTTTAAAAGATAAGTTCAGATCTGATCAAATCAGATCAGAAAAAATAAGTTTAGATCAGATCAGATAAGTTCAGATCAGAAAATTTCAGGTGAACTAAACATAGCCTAAGAGGAATATTAAAGATTTTTTATTTATTTAAATAAATGTTGTATGGGAAAAGATGATTTTAGGAGAGAGAATGGAGAATAATTGGTGAAAGAGCATTAATTGTAACACTTGGGTTGAATAAACAAAGCAAAAACCAAAATTCAAGAAGCAAATAAATGATGAGACACGGTTTTTCTAGACAAATTACGGAAAAATGTGGAACTAAATATGAAAATGGAAACTATATTTTAGGACCACCCAAAATGAAAATGGGGACTATATTTTGGGACGGAAGGAGTATGATTTTTGTTCGTCATGATCACACATATAAATAATATTAGGTTATATATTGTTCAACTATACTCTATATTAAGGGTGCATTCTTTTTATCTTTTAAAATATAGGTTTCAGCCTTCAGGTTTGATATGTATAAGCTCTAATATGTTCCAATAAGTTCACATAAAATCTATGATAAGTTCCACCAGATTCTAACACTTTATAAAATATATTTAACCATTAAGCTTAGATAAATTCCAATAAGCTCTTATAAGTTCCAATAAAATCATCATCCTAAGATTCTCTAAGGCATGTATAACACTGTATAAACTGCATATATGATATGTGTAGTTCTTTTAAAATATAAGAACACTTCACCATTTAAAAGAGATGACAAATGTTGAATTCTCGCAAAAGTTATTCTAACTTTATAATACATGTATAATACGATTAGATTAGATGTAGCAAGTTCCTCTCAAAAAAAAAAAAAAAAAAAAAAAGATGTAGCAAGTTTGGGATGATTTAGGCACAAACTCTTCAATGTTCAAAGATTATAAGCATATGTAATACTTTAAAATAAGAAGCGTATATAGACATATAGTTGTATTGCCTCAAGAGTTGACAGGAGTAAATAAGAAATATTATCATGAGCGGAAGCCACTGCACTACAAAAAGGTATCAAGATCGCTCAGTGGCGGATCCAGGATATTACTCACGTGGGTTCGGAGCCCTTCTAAAAAACTCGAGAGAGATAAAATTAAAGTTGTTTACGCATTAGCAATTACATAGCACATATTTAAGCATCCAAAAATACATATGTACATAAGGACAATTATATCCTCAATTTTTTTTAAAGAAATATAAATCCATGTAGCTAGATATTAACTATTTACAAATTGAAAAATGGAAGGCAAAAAGTTCACAAGTAATATATAGAATCAAAGTTAAACATTAATTTGGATTCTAAAAACAATTAAGAAAGCGTTTTTTTTGAGGGGATTAAGAAAGAGAATTTTGATATGAATAATCCATATATATTTTCACATTTTGAGATGATTCTCATAATAATCGAAACTCTTTTTTTTTTTGCCGTCACTAATATATTTCTAGTTGAGATTATTATAAGAAGATGGGTAAAAATTGGGGTTATTTGGAAAAATTTTCCTAAAAAAGAAATGAACAAAATGCTCCATAGAGCTTAAAACTAAAAGAGAGCAAAACAAAATTATAAAATAGAGATGTATCTAAATCAAAAAAGGAACAAAAAAGTAAAGTGGTATAGAATGAAAAAAAATAAAAATAAAAAAACACAAAACAAAAAAAAAAGAAGGAAAAGCACAAAAGCCTTCCACAGGGATTTGATCCCGCGTCACTGCGTCAGCAGGACAAAGAGCTTAATATTTTTGCATACCTAACCACTGAGCCAGACGCCAAAAACTAGTGCTACTGCGGTGCGGAAAAATTATAACGGTAAAAATCCTGTGCGTCAATTTTCTTCTTTTTTTGTCCAGATTTTTGTGGGTTCAGTTGAACCCACGCTGGATCCGCCCCTGAGATCGCTTTGCATTCGGGTATTCACAACATCATCATTGAAGGGGATAATGTAGAGAAGTAGATTTATTGAATGATTTGTGATGATCTTTCTCATTAAACGTGACACAATACATATACATAAAGTACTGAGATCTAAAGACAAAAAGGAAACTATCTAAACCTCCTAAAAGATAAAGATTACATATTTACCAAAGAATATCCCAACACCCCCCTCAAGTTGGAGCATGGGGATCTAAAATGCCCAACTTGCGAAGAAGTAGATCAAACTGAGTCTTGCCAAGAGGTTTAGTGAAGATATCGGCCAACTGAGCGGTGGTAGGAACATAGGAGGGAGCAATGAGACCGTCAATGATAGCATCACGCACAAAATGGCAATCGACCTCAATATGTTTCGTGTGCTCATAAAAAACAGGATTGTTGGCGAGATGTAAAGCTGACTGACTATCACAAAAGAGAGGAATAGCCTTAGGATGATGGACACCCATGCTAAGGAGCACACCTTTGAGCCACTTAAGCTCACAAGTAATAGCTGCCATGGAACGGTACTCGGCCTCAGCAGAAGAACGAGAGACGGTGGGTTGTTTCTTGGTCTTCCAAGAGATAGGAGAATGACCAAGAAAGACAAGCCAACCTGTGAGAGAGCGCCGAGTGATGGGGCAGGCAGCCCAATCAGCATCACACCATCCCTGTAATGACAGATCACTATCAGCACAAAGAAGAATACCCTGGCCAGGAGTGCCTTTAAGATAACGAACAACACGTAAGGTAGCCTCAAGATGCTCCTGACGGGGGGCCTGCATAAACTGGGATAGAATATGTACTGAATAAGCGAGGTCAGGCCGAGTGACAGCAAGATAGATCATACGACCTACAAGGCGACGATAACGCTCAGGATCATCTATAAGATCGCCGGAAGCAAGACCAAGTCGATGATTCCGCTCAATAGGAGAATCGGAAGGTTTAGCACCTAACATGCCTGCTTTAGCGACAATATCCAAGATGTACTTGCGCTGACAAAGAAAGAGACCTGAAGAACTCCGAGCAACCTCAATACCAAGAATATAGCGCAAAGGACCAAGGTCCTTCATACGGAAACAATCACTCAGATAGGCTTTGAAAGCCTGTAAAGTAGGAGAATCATTCTCCGCGATAATGAGATCATCAACATAGACAAGAACATTGATATGAGTAGTACCCCTGGTGTAGGTGAAGAGAGAATAGTTTGAATAAGACTGGAGAAAATCATAGTGACGAAGAGCAGTAACAACTTGTTTCAAACCATATAAAGACTTGCGCAGACGACACACAAGATTAGGATCAGAAGCACCAAAACCTGGAGGGAGTTTCATATAAACTTCTTCCTCCAGATCACCATGCAAGAAAGCATTTTGAACATCCATTTGATGAAGTTCCCAATGCTTAGAAGCATCAATAGCAAGAAAAGCCCGAACAGTGACCATTTTAGCCACAAGTTCAAAAGTCTCAGTATAATCTATACCTTCCTGCTGATGATTGCCAAGAACTACCAAGCGAGATTTGCGACTGTCAAGGAGACCATTGGAATCATATTTGTTTCGGTAGACCCACTGACTACCTAAAGCTCGCTTGCCAGGAGGAAGATATTGCATGGTCCAAGTGCCATTATTCTCAAGGGCAGTAATTTCTTCCTGCATAGATTTCCGCCACTGCTCATCTCTCATAGCCTCCTTAAAAGACCTGGGTTCTAAAGTAGAAGTAATAGTAGCAAGAAAAGCACGATAATTTGTAGAAAAACTATCACAATTGATATAATGTGCAATAGGATCAGGAGTACCTGAGGAGTGACGAGAACTAGAGGAAGCGGGGGATGAACTTGGAACTTTGACAGTATGTGTAACATAATCACGCAAGAGAACATATGGCACTTTGGTGCATAAACCACGAATGAGAGTAGAAGAAGCATCATTAGTATGATTGCTGACCGGAGAATCAGCCCCTGGCCGCTGACCAGAAGAAACAGGCCCAGTAGAGGCGGCCCCATCAGACGCGGCTAAAGAATCAGGCCCAGAATGTGAGAGGAAGGAGGAATTGGGTTCGGAACCAGGTGGAGAAGTGTCGGGCGAATCAGTTTGAGCGGAAGCTGGAATGGGCCGAGTGGGAGGAGTAGGAGCCGTTTGGGCCGGTTGTTTAACGGGAGAGGGAGAGACGTCAGGGAGTGGATTTTGGGTTTGGGCCGTGTGAGGAAGAGTGTTTTGTGGGTGGACCGAAGGTGGGGAGAAGGCTTGGACTGGATCAGGAGTGTTTTGAGGAGAAGAAGAGGAGGACTGAGCAGGTGACATAGAGTGAGGTGAGACAGGTTCATTTGTTGTGGTGAGAGAAGTGGAATCAATAAAGGCAAAATCATCATCAACATCCATATAGTCATATCAACAATATCCTCCGGAACAATATTCACACTTTCCGGAGTACCAAATGAATACATATCCTCAAAAAATTTCACATCCCTAGAAATGAAAAATTCCTTCTTCTCAAGATCAAAAAGATGCCACCCCTTTTTACCAAAAAAATATCCCACAAAAATGCATTTTCTACTTCTCTTTAAAAATTTGTCACCATGAGTGTTATGATTATGTGCAAAACACAATGACCCAAACACCTTAATAGGATCATAAGACGGAGGCTTGCCAGTTAGACATTCAAAAGGAGTTTGATTTTGCAACAAGGGAGTAGGAGTGCGATTAATCAAATGAGCTGCAGCAAGAATGCACTCACTAGGGAGATGGGATTGAAAAGGCAAGGCACGGGCGACATTCAAAATATGCCGGTGTTTTCGTTCAACTTTGCCATTTTGTTGAGGGGTGTGAACACAAAAAGTTTTGGAAAAAGACACCCGTAGCAACAAAATAATCACGAAGGCAGTTAAACTCAGTTCCATTATCACTTTGCACTATTTTTATGGTTTGAGAATATTGTCGGTCAACCATAGCAATAAAGGACATAAAACATGCTAAACACCTCAGTTTTATCAACCAACAAATAAGTCCATACGGCACGGGAAAAATCATCCACTATGGTTAAAAAATAACGAGCACCACAAGAAGAAACATGTCCATATGGGCCCCATAAGTCACAATGAACTTTCTCAAATATGCGAGTAGTTTTATTGTCACTAATAGGAAATTGATCCCTAGGATGTTGTACATAAAAACAAATGTCAGGAGGAAGTAACTTTACAACTTTTGCGGACGGATGTCCCATACGACGGTGCCATAATTCCAACATTGAAGCTTCACCCGAAACAGAGATATGTTGAATAGTATCCATGCCGCCAAAGTAATAAAGTCCATCCCGCTTAACCCCCGTTCCAATCAGCTCCATCAACGGGTCCTGTGTAATACACATGTGAGAATCATATTGGACAGTATAATGCAAACTATCACACAATTGAGAAATGGAGATTAAGTTGCAATGAAGTTGAGGTACATAAAGTACATAAAGGAGAGTAATAGCAGGAGATAATTGAACGGATCCTACTGGATTTGCAAAAACTGTACTCCCATTAGGAAGCCCAACCGGACAGTCAGAAATAGCATGAACATCGAATAACCAAGTAAGATCATCAGTAACATGGTGAGAAGCACTAGTATCAAGAATCCAAGAATGAACATCAAACTTACCGGTTAAGCGATTGTCAGGAATTTTTAAATTACCAAACATGCCGGCAAGGGCATTCCATTGATCGGCGGTGAAAAGAGTGGAGGGAGTGGTGGAGCCACTCGAAGAAGTCTCGGTGGGGCTGCCAATCACAACAGCGTGGGCTCGGGCAGGAGGCCCTCGACCCCGACCAGCAGCAGCGCGCCCTCGGCCACGCACACTTGCATCCCCCCAATGAGGCGGATAGCCGATTAACTCAAAACAAGTCGCGACATCATGGCCCGACTTTTTACAGTGGGTACATACCATGGTGTTGCGATCCGGACGCTCTCCAAGCCCCGCGACCTCGACTGAGCTCGGCCCGCACAGAAAAACCAACAGCCTCGGTGGGCTGAGATGTCACGGACTCGGCCGGTTGAGTGGCGAGTCGAAGTCGCTCATCTTGGATGAGCAATTGAAAAACACGGTCTAATGAAGGAAGTTGTTCGAGAGCAAGAATTGCAGCCCTAGTTTGAGCATAATAAGGAGAATAGAGACCCATAAGAAATTGATGTACCTTGCGATTTTCATTGCGTTGGGCGTGGCGTTCACCAGAATCACAAGAGGTGCAACACGTGCAAGTGATCAAAGGTTCGTGCCGCTGCAATTCCTCCCATTGAACATGAAGATGAGAGTAGTATGTAGTGATCGTCATGGTTTTAGTTTTCTCGCATTTGGCGATGGAGGCATGAAGTTGATTGATGCGGGGGCCGTTGGCGACGGCATACCGAGTTTTAAGAGTGTCCCATAGACGACGCAGGTCTTTGAACTTGGGAATAGAGGCCTTGACCTCCGGTGTGATGGTGTTCATCACCCACGAAATCAACATTGCTTGAAGTGCGGCCCAATCCGCGGGAGTACACGGGGAGGACGGCTTGATGACGCTGCCATCAAGGAAGCAGAACTTGCGTCGAGCTTCGAGTGCGTTTTGTAAGTCTGCTGCCCAATCATCATAGTTGGTGGCAGATAAACGAGTGAGGGTAAGGAAATCTCCAGGGCGGTCTTGCGGGCCGAGGAAGTAAGGTGACGAGGCATCGAGTTTGGGTGGTGGAGGAGGGTCGTTGGAGTCACCGGCCATATTGACAGAGGGAATAAAACCCTAGACTGATACCATGTAGAGAAGTAGATTGCTTGAATGATTTGTGATGATCTTTCTCATTAAACGTGACACAATACTTATACACAAAGTATTGAGATCTAAAGACAAAAAGGAAACTATCTAAACCTCTTAAAAGATAAAGATTACATATTTACCAAAGAATATCCCAACAGATAACCTCTTGGTCATCAACAAAGCATGGATTATGCACTAGGGTGCACAATGCTCATTGTGCACCCCAAAGAACATACCATTCATATAAAAGAACATGAAATTTTTTCAACTTTTCAAGATAAAAAGAACACACAATTTAAAATTAAAGAACATGTAAATCTCCAATTATAAAAGAACATAAGTCCTAATGAAAAGAACATATTGTAAATGAACATCTAGTTTATATTAAAAAGAACATCCCTTTTAAATTCAAAATTGAAAAAAGAACATATAGTCCAAAGTTAAAAACTTGTCTAATCTCTATACTTTAAATTCAAAGAACATGCAATCTACGTAAAAAGAACATATAATTTAATGTCGAAGAACATACTTTGTTTTTCATATTATTTTCTATCCAAAAATATATCTCTGAGATTAATTATTCTCACTATTAAAAAATTCAAACTATGTTAAAATATAATAGTAGATATTTGTTTTAGTAGTTGAAAATTTCCTCCATGATAAGAATATTTTGTTAACGCATAGGACTCCGCAAATGCCGGCGAGGGAGATGTTTTATTTTTTTAATTTATTTTTACAAAATCCCTCTAACAACATGACATGTGTTTTGTTCAGTATATTGTGCGTTTTCAACCGAGAGCATGATGCTCTTGGTGGTCACGAGACCACTTACAAATTCTACGGACAACGCCATTAATAATCTTTGCTCTACTCCATAGAAGATTGCTACTATTCTTGCTGATTGTAAGCTCATGCTCACTCAATTAGTCAATTTGCCTCTTGCCAAGTCAGACATGTGTTCAGGGAAGCAAATCGTGCTGCTGATTGAATAGCCAATGTAGGACATTTAGTAATGTCTAGTTTCGATATTTCTCCTTGTAATAACTTTTCTTTTACTCCATTCTTGTATCCGACACATTAGGTATTCCCCTCGCGAGAAGGGTAGCCTAATGTCCTTTTCTTACCTTTCAAAAAAAAATTATCATGAGCGGAAAGTCACTTTTTTTTTTCTTTGGAAGGAGGCCCTTGAGTTCCAGTGAGCTACATATGACCTATTTACTACCACCATCTGAAAATACTTTTTATAGGACATATGTAGTTTTCGATGATATCAATTGTTATTTTATTAAAAAGCTAGGTATAGACAGGACCGTTCTTGACATTTTGTAGGCTCGGGGCGAAACAAAAGTTTAGGGCCTCTTATATATAGTGAATTAGTGATGGAACTAGAATTTCGCCGCTAAGTAATACTTCATCTATTTTTTTAGTTGACCCAATTATTTAGGCACAGTTGCCAATTCAATACTTTGAACCTTAATATATGTAATTTTCAATAAGCAAGAATTACAAAAACTTGCATATTTTGAAAATAACATTGAGACGGACGTAAATGTAAAAGGCATATATGACACGATGTTATGACAGATGTGAGAAAGAACAAATATTGAATGCAAAATTGAAAATAATCAGACACAGATTTAACGTGGTTCACCAACGGAGTGTTGGCTACGTCCACGGGCAGGGAGAGAATAATATTATTGATGAGAAGAATAATCAGAATTACAGATGTGATTATGAACTAAATCGCCGTATTAACGATTTAGGTTAAAGGCCTATTTATACCCCGAATCGAAATCGCCAACCCGCGTCAAAACAGATTCCGCCCGGTCGGGCGCGCAAGCGAATTTGACGATCTTTCTGCCCGGGCTCTCGCCCGGTCCCCAGGCTAATTCGCCCGGTCGGGCGAGACTCGCCCGGTCAACCGGGCGAGCACTCGATTCCTCCGAATGAGCCGCATTTTCACCAGATTCAAGGCATCAATCTTACAATCTTCACCTTGACTTGAATCCTCTCACAATGAACCAGAAAAACAGATAACAGACGACCAGATGAACCAGATAACCAGATGACAGATGCATTGAACACAATACCCAGATTCTCCCTGCAAACAGATTTGCCCCGAAAGACAACCAGAACAGATTTGTCCCTTAAGGACACCAGAACCAGATTTGTCCCTGAAGGACACCAAACTAGCCCATCCGGACCCCAGACCAGATTAGCCCCTAAGGCCCCAACCTTGCCCCCAGTGGGCAACTAACAATCATAATCAGCTTGTAAGTCCAAGCAACCTTGGAACTTACCCTGTGGAACCAGATTCGAACAGATGTGTTGCTTATACTCCTTCCTAGCACAAGTAACACCTTCCTTGGACGGCCCAAAAATATTCCCCTCTCCGACATACAGTGCAAAACCCACCATGTCTTCACAACCGTCCCTTTGGGGAGAGTTCCCATAGATTTCACGCCGACCAAGAGCCAAGTTTGACTGACCCGATTTTGACGACGAAGAACACGGAATTCCGATTCGGATTGTGAATGTTGACAGACTTTTCCCCGACGTGAACCACCACTCCAACCTAGAGTGTCTCTGTGCTCCACCTGTTTCTCAACACTACCACAAACAGCCAATGTAACAACACCAGACTCAGATAACGTATACCCTAGCAACACATACAATGTCTCCCGTTTAACCCCTTTCAGGATCATCTTCGAACCCCCCGTAGACATACAACCCTCCACCCTCACCTTTGAAACCGAACCCTTTCTTGTCTAACGGACTAAGTGAAATCGAGATTCTTTGTGACTCGTGGAACATGCCTAACATCATTCAAAGTACGACTTTGCCATCACACGTCCTAATTCGATGGACCCTATACCAACCGTCTTACGGACCTCACCGTTGGCCATAGTAACACTTCCATCAACCTCGCTTATAATTCATAAACCACTCCCCGCGAGAACACATATGACAGGACGCTCCGGAATCTAAAACCCACACATCACCGCAATGTGTTTGTTCATTAGCAACTAAAGCAATATCATCAGCGGAACCGAAATTTTCTGGCTGCAAACGTGAGCAGAACTGCACCTAGATTCATCAGACTCGGATTTATTTTTCTTTTTAGGACATTCTCTTTTCCAATGCCCCGTTTCCTTACAGTAATTACAGACATCACTAGATTTAGGACCCCTAGAAGACGGTTTCCTGGATTTTCTCCCCGAATTCCCCAGTCCATTACCACTGGCTACTAATCTAGCAGCCTGATCGATTGTACCTGTACCAGACGCCTTATGACGAATCTCCCTAGTATGAAGTGCAGATCTTACGACGAAATTCTTTCCCAACAATAAAAGAATCCACAAAAAGCTCATACGACGAAGGCAAAGATACTAGCAGAATTAAAGCAGCATCCTCATCATCTACTTTAACATCAATATTACGAAGATCTAGCAAGATAGTATTCAATTTATCTAGATGATCCCTCAGAGACATACCTTCCTGCATACGCAGGCTGAACAGACGTTGCTTCAAAAGCAACTTGTTGGTTAGAGATTTCGTCATATACAAACTCTCCAACTTCAACCACAAACCAGCAGCAGTTTCCTGCTCCGTAACTTCAGTAATTATGTCGTCAGAAAGACACAGTATAATCGTTGAATGCGCCTTCTCCTCCAGACGGCCATCGCAGCGGTAACTGAATCCGTTGACTTTGTAACACCCCCGCCAACCCGAACCCTTTTTCATTTAATAAGACTCGAGATGGGGGAAAATCCACGAGGGTTCGAATCAACGGGCGTGCTACCGCCGCACTTATCTCCTTGGAAATAAATGCAAGGCTAGATTAAAGCATACTAAATTTTAAATAAATTAATCCTTACAACCAACTAAATCGTTCATTAAATATTACTAATTATTTAAGTGTTTCAGAGTTCCAGCGGAAGCTAAATCATAAGCTAAGTGGATGACAACTCTAAGTGATCTCCCTTTTGTTCCCCCGTCGATCACCCACTTGCACAAATACATTGAAAAGAAACAAGAGAGACAAGCTCCCAAAAATCAGAAAAACTGAGTAATTCCAACTCCATCCCGTAAAATACTTAATTTGAAAATACTTTGTAAAATAGTAGGTTAATAGGATTAGGAGGCATAGCACACATACTCACATGTAGATATATATACCATGAATAATCACATAATTAATCTTAATTAATCCAATTATTTAAGGAGAGGAAAGAGAACGCCCGATGGCAGGGGTCAATCCCCCGTAACCACTTACTTCAACATTGTAGGCCGGGGTCAATCCCCGTAACCACCTACGGATAACAAAATGGCCATAATAACAGAGTCCCTAGTGTGCACACCCCTTCTACTTGGATCACAACAAGATAGAAGGAAGACAAGTAACAGAAAATCAGCATAGTAACCGAGAGAACCCGTAGGGGCCGCCGAACCTCTCATACTGAGGCAACCTTGTTCATCATTTCCCTCCGATATTTCACTTTACGTGATTAACATCTTTTAATTCAAGTCATCACATAAATCACGCACACAATTACGTCATCATTGTTCAATCCAGTGTGAACATATTTCATCCATCATAATCTCAATCCATTCATAATCTCAAGCCATTCATAGTGGTTTCAATAACTTATTTCATAAACACAACCGTCACTTGAGTTCATTAATCACGTCAGATTTATAATCATTTCATTATCACAAGTTCTTACTAATTTCAACTTCCATAAAATTTCAATAATAATAGTAACGGTAATAATGATAACCATAATCATAATCATAATAATAATAATAATAATAATAATAATAATAATAATAATAATAATAATAATAATAATAATAACAATAATAATCATAATAATAATCATAATAATATAATATTAACAATAATATAATAATATAATAATAATCATAACATTATTAAATGACATTAACCGATTTTAATAACGTTATAATAACCATCTTTGTCATATCGTACATCGTCCATAGTCATGATTCATAACCGAAATCCATAGTCGTTGTCCATTTTATCCTTCATATTCATAATCCGCATTAAGTCGATAATCCATAATTATAGTCCATACTTATAAATTTTATAAGCACATAATGATCACATAATCAATTCTTTTTACACTAACGGGATCTATGTTTAGATGGACATCGGAGATTACCTCGTGTTGCGTGCCCAAAAGTTAAGTTCACGAACGGATTAACACTCTTGATATTCCTCGTCTACGCAATCGGAATCTACATTAGACGTTAACGAGATCTAAGTTAGTTACCTAAATAACCCCTTTTTATATAAAATAAACAATTTAAATAATTCAAATAACTTAAAGACTTCTTAATGATTATAAGAGAGTTTATAAATCAAAGTTTATGGTTTTTAAATCAATAATTAAATCATTTTAAATTACTTAAAGATTACTTCAACTTAATTTTCATTAACTTAAACCATTATTTTAACATAGAAACTAACTTTATTATACTCATTTTATTTAAGAAACATTTACAAGCTATAAAAGATTAACTTAACTAAAAATACAATTAAGTGGGCTAGTTTAGGAAAGTCATGGGTTTTAGTTTTTAATAAAAATAAATAAATAAACTTAAATTGAAAGGGAAAAGGGGGGGGTTTACTGATTCTTTGAATCAGTTTCATTCACCCCAAAAAAAAAACGAAAGAAGCAAGGAAAAGGAAGGAAGGAAGGAAAAGGAAGAACAGGGGAGCGAACAGGAGAGAAAGGAGGAAGGAGGGAGCTGGGCTTTCGGTGGTGGTTTGACGCGGGTGCGGCGGAGGCAGCAGGGTGCTGCGAGGGGAAGGAAGCAGCGAAGGGGGAGGGGGCTTGGCTGGGAAGGAGGAGGAGAGATGGCGGTGCTGCGGTGATGTGCCGGCGAGGTTCAGGCGAGAATGAAGGTGGTTTAAGTGGTGGTGCTCGTCGGTTTCCGGTGGTATGGGGGAAAATTTATGGTGGTTTGAAAATTCATTTTCAGTTTTCAAAAATCAAAAATCAGAAATTAAGGAAGGAGATAAATGAATTGAAGCAAACCTTTTGAGATTGTTTGCTTGAGTAATTTGGGTGAGAGTAAATCAGTATTTATAGAGGTTTTGGTCAGAATTTTTGAGCTTTGGTCAAGCTCCATTAATGGTGGAGGTGAGGCTATGGTGGTAGCTCTTTGAAAATTTGCCCCTAATGTCTGAAAATTGTGGTTTGAGTTTCAATTTGTACTGACAAAGGCTGAACTTTTGTGTTGAAAAATTTGCTCCTTTGAGCTGGAGTTCATACGTGAGAGAAGGGAGGGAAGGAAGATGGTGATCTTTGATGATCATGTTTTCTTTCTTTCTCTTTTTTTTTTTTTTTTTTTTTTTGTTTTCCTTATTTTTTTTTTTAGCTAAAGACATATGGATATGGACTTGACATTGGGCTTGGTATTACATAAAATGGATGAATAAGAATGCTCACAACTAAATACACCTTTTAATTACCATATTAAAATACTTTGAAATATTTAGAAATAATAAAATACATTTCAATTACATAAACTCGTTAAATAATTCAAAACTAAATGAAATCATTATTAAAATTGAATTATCAGAAAATAAATTTAAGTGGAAATAATATTAAACCTTAATAAATAATAAAATAATCTTTGAAAATTCGGGGTATTACATCTACTCCTCCTTAAAAACAAAGTTCGTCCTCGAACTTTAAAGTTAGATATTTAATATTAACGAAATAGTAGTTTTGCGATTTGTTAGTATTACAGACTTCTTTGCCAACGGTGCCCACAACCCTTGTTGCTTCAGTAAAGCACGCATCTTGATCTGCCACAGACTGAAACTATTTCTCCCAGTGAATTTATTAATTTTCACATTCATCCCAGACATCTTTCTCACCCGGATCGAACACAAAGCTCTTGATACCAATTTGTTCTGACAGATGTGAGAAAGAACAAATATTGAATGCAAAATTGAAAATAATCAGACACAGATTTAACGTGGTTCACCAACGGAGTGTTGGCTACGTCCACAGGCAGGGAGAGAATAATATTATTGATGAGAAGAATAATCAGAATTACAGATGTGATTATGAACTAAATCGTCGTATTAACGATTTAGGTTAAAGGCCTATTTATACCCCGAATCGAAATCGTCAACCCGCGTCAAAACAGATTCCGCCCGGTCGACCGGGCCAATTCGCCCGGTCGGGCGGTGCCCGCCCGATCTCCCGGGCTAAGCTGCCCGGTCGGGCGCGCAAGCGAATTTGACTATATTTTTGCTCGGGCTCTCGCCCGGTCCCCAGGCTAATTCGCCCGGTCGGGCGAGCACTCGATTCCTCCGAATGAGCCGCATTTTCACCAGATTCAAGGCATCAATCTTACAAATTATTGTTGGGAAGTGCATCCCAATCCCACATTGGAGAATTATGAAGTGAAGAAGCTCTTTATATAGAGGTGCTCACATACACACTACAACAAGGCCTTTTGGGGGTGGCCCAAAAGCAAAGCCGTGAGGGCTTAGGCCCAAAGCGGACAATATTGTTGTGTGCGTGTGTGTGTGGGCACGGGTTCGGCAGCCCAACACACGAGGTAGCAGAGTGGTTATTTTATTTGGAAGAGAGAGAGTGATGGATCATATTTGAAATACAGAAAGATTAAAATAACAATGGGTTCTATCCAAAAATAAAAGTGTAAAGAGTAGGTAGGACAAATAAAAATAGGAAATGTAAAAACTAAAAAGTACTGTGGGACAAAGAGTAGAAAAGAAAAGTGTAAATAGGAAAAATGTAAAAAGAAAAATATAAATAATTCATACAAAAAAGCAAACTTTTGATACTTATGGGTTTCGAACACATGTCTTCTACACTACCACATGTTAACAAACCAACAAACAAAGTTAATATTACTTAAGTCTTAATATCCTTGTTGTTGCTTTACTTTATACTGCTTTTCCGAAAATAGGGCCCCTTATATTTATAGGCCATGGATGGTTGCCCCTCAAAACAATCCCGAGGGTCAGGGCTGTGTGTAGATGTGATAGAAGTTTGTAGGTAGTAGAAGTAATAATATTTTATTTGGTGGAGATCAGAGCTTGTGCGGACCAATGGTAGAGTAAGTAGGTAATTGGGTGGTATTATTTTATTTGGAGGAAAGAGAGTGTGGGTCAATGGTTGATTGAAATAATAGTGGGTCATATCAAAAAATGACTGTGTAAAAAGTCTTCTAAAACGAATGAAAAAGGAAAGTCTAAATAGTATTTTGCTAGGGATTGAGTACATTATTTTGCATGAAACGTTCATCTGTTCCAATAACTTGAGCAGCTAGCATCTTAGTTAGAGCGAATATATCTTAGTTGACCAACTTCACGTCTTCACCTCCTATGCCTCATGTCTTTTTCTTGGACAGTTAGACTTCTTGAAAGACTTCTACTAGTATAAATACCCTTTCAACCCATCTCACCATTTCATATCACCGAATTAAAGCATTCAAAATCAAGTCAAATAATAGTATTAGTTTACAAAACAAAAGCGTATTTTGTCAAAACAAACATGGCTCAGTTCATGAGCTACTTCATTGTTCTTGCTCTCCTAGCATTTGCACCACCACTATGTTTCTCTCACAAAACCAAGAGTGGGTATCTCTACCCGCAGTTCTACGATCACTCGTGCCCGCAATTGCAACAGATTGTCAAGTCTGTTGTTGCTAAGGCGGTTGCGAGGGAACGTAGAATGGCTGCCTCCTTACTTAGGCTCCATTTCCATGATTGCTTTGTTAAGGTATTTGTGTGAAATATACATAATGTTCATATTAATACAATTTGTGTCTTTTTTTTCCTACAAACCATTACGTAAGTGAGCTTTTTGGTACTTCTTAACCTTTGAAACAAAATTTGCAGGGATGTGATGCCTCATTGTTGTTAGACAACGGTGGAGGCATAGTATCAGAGAAGGGATCCAACACTAATAGAAACTCTGTTCGAGGGTTTGAGGTCATCGACGAAATCAAGGCTGCCGTGGAGCAAGCATGCCCTCATACCGTCTCTTGTGCTGATATTCTTGCTTTAACTGCCAGAGATTCAACCGTTATGGTAAGAATTAGTTTGTTGCAACTCCATATTGTGTATTGTGCTGATATGGTCAAAAATTTGTAAAGTTTGACTGCATGTCTGCATGAATCGGAAATATAAAGATATTATCGGACAAAGGGAGTAGTAATTTGTAGCACGCACTTGGCGAAATACACACTCCAATATTACCTCTTCTCTTAGATTTAAGTTGGAGAAATAACAAAAATAACAGTTAATTTTGTTATGCAATAACTGCAGGTTGGTGGACCAAACTGGGAAGTGCCCTTAGGAAGAAAGGATACAAGAGGAGCAAGTTTGAGCGGATCAAACAATGATATTCCTGCTCCTAACAACACATTTAACACCATTCTTACCAAGTTTAAACGCCAAGGCCTCAACCTTGGTGATCTTGTTGCCCTCTCAGGTCAGTTTTTACAGCAATAGTAGTTCTCTGTATCTTGTTACTCTGTTTTTAAGAATTACAACACTTTGACTTTTATGTTCTCCGTCACCAAAATTTGACCATTAAGATGTTATATTATCTAATACAAATTATTGCAATACATTGTGCTAGAATACTTTGAGAAACATCCAAAACCTTACATAACATACTTTGAGACACAATAATACTTTAGATGTTTTTTTTAGTTGCAACAAATGACTTTTTGCTGAATGTATTAATGTAATAAAATGTTGAAACTAAAAAAAATAGGGGTAGTATAATTAAAGTTAGCATATGTAGGGTACAAAAATCAAAGTGTTAATGTAGGACTAAGAGTTTGTACATTTAAACCTTGCATACCAACTTCTTCCCCATTTTCGTTCCTTTTGGTTCTGGGTTGAAATTGACAAAAAAGAAGTGCCGTGCAGGTGCTCACACAATAGGTAATGCAAGGTGTGTAAGCTTCAGGCAAAGGCTCTACAACCAGAACAGGAACGGGCAACCCGACTTCACCCTGGACCAAGCATATGCTTCTCAGTTGCGCAACCAGTGCCCGCGGTCTGGTGGTGACCAAAACTTGTTCTTCTTAGACTATGTGTCCCCTTTCAACTTTGATAACAGCTACTACAAAAACATCTTATCTTACAAGGGACTGTTGAACTCTGACCAAGTTTTGTTAACCCAAAATCATGCATCAATGCAACTAGTGAAGCAATATGCTGAGAATATGGAGCTTTTCTTTAATCATTTTGCTAAATCCATGGTCAAGATGGGTAACATCTCACCATTGACTGGAAAAAGAGGTGAGATCAGGCAAAACTGCAGATTAATTAATACCTACTAAGAGTTCATAACAGGGTAAAATGTCTGTATTTTGTCTGTTTTTCTATTTTGTTGTTTCAGTTGAAAAATTGTGTAACTTACTCTGATTTTATTTACATGTATAAGTAATTTCATAATCTGTTTGTTTGAAGAGAAGTGCTACTGTAGCAAGTTCTGAGAGAAATTTGTAAATTAGTCTTCCAAATGAAATAAAAATATATTGGTTTATTCCTGATGTTATGACTTCCTCTTTTTTACTTGAGTCAAGTATATAGTTCTAGTACTACAATAGTATCCAAAGATCTTAACTGATCTTGGAGATGGCAATGGACTTGCAGTTGTGTAAGATAAATATCAGGTCAGTATTAGCTATTGTAATTGCATCCCTCTCTTTAGTGCTTGAAACTAATTATCTCTTTAATTAATATAATAATTGGTGGAATTTGAATTGTGTCTTATACCTACTGTGGTGATTTTTTGAAGGCTATATTGAATGTTGTGGCTACTGTGTTACTTGCATAAGCACTATGCACGCCACGTTTTTGCATATTGGCACAAAAGCTATAGGGGAGATGAAGTTCTGGAAGATAGCCAAGTCATATAACATGGCAGACTATAATGGTGTACTTGATGAGCTTAGTGAGTTAAACCCTGATGCTGCTTTGTCTTTTAAAGCCTATAACCCCAAATGCTTCTATAGAGCCTTCATAAATCTCACTATAAAATCAGATGCAATCATAAATAACATGGCAGAAACATTTAATGGATATATAATCAATGGTAGGACCAATCATTTGATTTATAAGATGGAAGACATAAGGGTGGCATTAAGACTTGAGATGGAGAAGCAAATCTCAGACATATGCCCTATAATTCAAGTGATCTTAGATAAGGAAAAAGCTAAGGTAGCCTACTGTGATGTGATCCCGTCCTCTGAAAATATTTTCAATGTGAAACACAACCTAGACCAACTGAATGTTGACTTAGATGCTAGCTATAGGAACTTGCACTTGTAGGAAGTGGGACATGTTAGGGGTGCCTTGTTGCCATTCTGGAGCCTTCATTTACTTTCAGAACAGAGAAGCTGAGTCATTTATGGATGACTTCTACTTGAAGGCATATGAAGGGTCCATACTTCCATGTGAGGGAGAAAGACACTAGCCAAGAGTGGAGTGCAACTTAGAGCTCCCCCAATCAAAATAGGGCCTGGCAGACCTAGAAAGAACAGGATCAGATTAGATCCATTTGAGGATCCAAAAAAGCCAAAGACACTATCTAGACATGAGATGGAGATGACATGTAGACTCTGCATGCAAAAGGGCCATACAAAAAGGGGATGTCCACAAAAAGACACAATTGTGCCTCTAGATGCTCAGCCTAAGAAGGTAAGAGGTAGGCCTATGAAAGATGCTGACCTAGCAGAACCACACTAGTAGAATAAATGCTTATTGTTGCGGTCATTAAGTGGCCTATTGCGGCGGTTTTGACCGCGCAGCAATTAAGGGCGTAGCAATAGGTAATTAACCTATTGTTACGGTTTTTAACCGCAGCAATATGTATTATTTTTAAATGTTTTTTTTTTTTTTTTTTGCAAATTATTCAAAAGTTTGAGGGATCAAACTATTCACAAACACGAAATACTCCCTGCATTAGATCCATTCAGTCCAAAAACGAAAATAAAACCAGACATCACATTCATGTATATTCATCTAAGAAAATTTTATTCCAAAAGTTGAAACTAACATAAGAAAAAACCAGACATCACATTCATTCCAAAACATAAAAGTAAAAAAATACAAAAAAATATACACTAACATCAGATCTAAAAATAAAACCTATATAAAAAAAAATTAAAAAACAAATCAAAACTAAAAAATCTAAAACCAGAATCCCAGCGACGCGAATTCGACGTTGTCGACGAGGAGAGAGAGGCGAGAATCCCACGAACATCAGAGCGAACTCGACGAAGAACTCGAACGGCCGACGAACAGAAGAAGCGAACGAGCGAAGGAGAACTCGAGAGGCCGACGAACTGAACGAGCGAAGGAGTACTTGAGTCGAGCGGCCGACGAACTGAACGAGCGAAGGAGAACTCGAGTCGAGCAGCCGAGCGAAGGTCTTCGTTGCTTCTCAGCGACGCGAATTGCAGCGATGAGAGAGGTCAGATCTGAGAGACGGAAGGATGAGAGGAGGTTTGTTCTGTCGTGGAGAGAGAGAGAGAGAGAGGATGGGGGAGGATGAGAGAGGTCAGATCTGTAGTGGAGAGAGAGAAGGGATGGGGGAGGCCATGAGAGGCGGTAATGACTTATGAGTGGGAGAGGCGGGTTTTATGAAAACCCTAATTTTTTTTTTTTGCCCGTGTTTTTTTAGATCTGGGCCGACATATTGCTGCGGTTTCTGGGAAGAACCGCAGTAATATATTAAAATAATATTAAAAAAAATATTATTTAAATATATTGCTGCGGTTATGTGGTCAAATGGTCAAACTTTTTCAAAAAAATTTCCGTTGAAACAATATTGCTGCGGTTTTCAGCAGAAACCGCAGCAATATGGTTATTTTATAATTTACCTTTTCTTTTTACGTGATATATTGTTGCGTATTGGTAAAACCGCAGCAATAATCAATTATTCTATAGAGCCTTCATAAATCTCACTATAAAATCAGATGCAATCATAAATAACATGGCAGAAACATTTAATGGATATATAATCAATGTTAGGACCAATCATTTGATTTATAAGATGGAAGACATAAGGGTGGCATTAAGACTTGAGATGGAGAAGCAAATCTCAGACATATGCCCTAGAATTAAGTGATCTTAGATAAGGGGAAAGCTAAGGCAGCCTACTGTGATGTGATCCCGTCCTCTTAAAATATTTTCAATGTGAAACACAACCTAGACCAACTGAATGTTGACTTAGATGCTAGCTATAGAAACTTGCACTTGTAGGAAGTGGGACATGTTAGGGGTGCCTTGTTGCCATTCTGGAGCCTGCATTTACTTCCAGAACATAGAAGCTGAGTCATTTATGGATGACTTCTACTTGAAGGCATATGAAGGGTCCATACTTCCATGTGAGGGAGAAAGACACTAGCCAAGAGTGGAGTGCAACTTAGAGCCCCCCCCCAAATCAAAATATGGCACTGGCAGACCTAGAAAGAACAGGATCGAGATTAGATCCATTTGAGGATCCAAAAAAGCCAAAGACACTATCTAGACATGAGATGGAGATAACATGTAGACTCTGCATGCAAAAGGGCCACAAAAAGACACAATTGTGCCTCTAGATGCTCAGCTTAAGAAGGCAAGAGGTAGGCCTATGAAAGATGCTGACCTAGCAGAACCACCAACAAGTTAATCAATATTCACCATTAGACAAATGCACAACCTACTCAACTTGGTAGAGGTGGGAGGACGTTTTGGGTAGGAGGAGAGCAAGAAGAAGAAGCACTCGATGAGGGAATCCAACAACTGGCAGAGGATCTGGAACTGGAAAAGGAGCTAGAGGATCTAGAAATGGGAAGGGAACTGGAAATGGAAGAGGAGGTGGTGGTAGGAGAGGTGGGTTAGATGGTGGTGTTGCAAATGGGAGAGGAAGTTCAAGTAGAGGAAGGGGTGATAAATGTCAAATATGGCATAGTTCCTAATACTTTTACTATTTCTTTGGTTGTTCCTTTAGTGATTTTAGAGTCTTTTATTATATTTTTGGTATTTTATTATTTATTGCTCTTTTGTGTGTTTTCTAAGTAATTGAGTCATTTGGAGAGATTTTGGAATTGTTCCCAAAAGTTCAAAGGAGTCAATGTTCATAAGTGATGTTCACGAGGCGTGTTCTTATTGAAGAAGTCAACTTTTGAAGATAAGTCAAAGCGCGCTGTTTGTAGCAAATGAAACTCTAGCTTGTTCCTAGCAAAAGGAACTGTTGATTTTGGGAATTGCACTATATGTGCGAGCAACAACTTCCAATTTGCTATGGGACTAAATTTCATGTGATTTGGCATATTTTAGTAGATAATTATGAAGATTTCACATATTTAATATCTTAGTCAATATAACATAATATTATTGAAGATATGATAAGATATGGAAAGTGAAATAATTTCCTAAATATCCAACTACTTTCCTAATCTTTGAAGATTCTCTAGGTTTTGTTTGGGGACCAAGTATATATATATATATATAGGAATAAGATCTTGTGAAAACAGCTGTTAATCTGAAAATTGAAAACAGGGTAACTATTACCACTTTTAGGGCAACTTTATATATTTTAAGGGTAACTTTTACCAGTTTTAGGGTAACTAGATTATATTAAGGATAATTTTATGTATTTCAAGGGCAACTTTATATATTTTAAGCGTAACTTTTACTAGTTTGGGGTAACTATATTATATTAAGGATGACTTTATATATTCCAAGGGCAACTTTATATATTATAAGAGTAACTTTTACCACTTTTAGGGTAACTTTGAGTATTATAACAGTAACTTTGACTGATATGCAATCAATCTTCTTGCAATTTTAATTTTCAAAATCTTCCGTTTCATGTGGTAAGTCTAGTTTTATGCTTTTGGCGTCCTCTTTGTTATTTTTATCTTGTTCATTATGGTATAGCATAATATGTGTTTTATTAGTTTCCCAAATATTGTTATTTGTTGTTGTTTTAAAGCTATTTGTTACCTCCTCTCTCTCACATATCTTTGGCGAATTTCATACAACCTATTAGCTCAATTGGTAGAGCATTGTGTAATACACAACGATGTAGGTTCGAATCCTGCATAGGTTTAACTATAATTAAAGTTACACTAAAAGAAGTTACCCTTAAAATATATAAAGTTGCCCTAAAAGTGGTAAAAGTTACCCTTAAAATATATAAAGTTACCCTAAAAGTGCTAAAAGTTACCCTTGAACATATATATAAAGTTACCCTAAAAGTGTTAAAAGTTACCCTTGAACATATATATAAAGTTACCCTAAAAGTGCTAAAAGTTACCCTTGAAGTATATATATAAAGTTACACTAAAATTGCTAAAAGTTACCCAAAAATTGCTAAAAGTTACCCTGTTTTCAGTTTTCAGATTAACAGTTGTTTTCAGCGGATCCTACCCCTATATATATATATATATATATGGATTTTTTGATTTTTACCACCTTATAAAATCACCATTTTTAAGATAACCACCTTATAAGTTAATTGTTTTAAATAACCACCTTATATGACTTAAATCTCTTTAAATACATACCAATTGGCAGATTTCGTCCAAGAAATCGGTCTTAAATAAGGGTTTAAACCTTAAATACATTCTAGTGAATAAAGGTGGAGGTGATGAAATCGTTCTTAAACCCTTTTTGAGGATGATTTCCTTGACGAAATTTGTTGATTGGTAGGTATTTAAAAGGATTTAGGTCATATAAGGTAATTATTTAAAACAATTAACTTATAAGGTGGTTATCTTAAAAATGGTGATTTTATAAGGTGGTTAAAGTCAAAAAATTCCTATATATATATATATATATATATATATATATATATATATATATAGGGGCAAGATCACATGAGAATACTCCTTACATGAGAAATGAGAATTAATCTTAACCACGGGATTGGATTAGAGTTACAACACTTGTTCATTAGAGTTATAACCCCAAAAAACTTTGAGCCCAAAAAAAAAAAAAAAATTTACGCGTGAGTTCATATGAGAATGCATACTTACATGAGAATGAGAATGGATTTTACGCGCTATAACTCTAATGAACAAGTGATGTAACTCCAAAAAAAACAAAAATTAGAAAAAATATTTCGAAAAAAAAAAATTTTTTTTTGGGCTCGAAATTTTTTCGGGGTATAACTCTAATGAACAAGTGTTGTAACTCTAATCCAATCGTGTGGTTCAAATTCATTCTCATTTCTCATGTAAGGAGCATTCTCATGTGATCCTACTCCTATATATATATATATATATATATTCCCCCTTGATTATCGAAATGGAGAAGCCCCTCTTCGTCCTTTCCAAACCCCTCAAAGGTTGGGAACCGTTTTCCTGTGATTGTGATACCAAGTTGCAAGGGAACAAGAGTTGGAGCGCGAAAGAAACAGTTGATCCGAATTTGTTGTTCCAATTGAATTCTTCTTTTCTTCTTTGTTTGACTTTGTATTATGATTGCTTAGTTTGCTATGCTCAATAGCTATTAGATTTGTAATGAAGTTTATGACACATATTTTATCTTGATTGAGTTGGAGTTATTATTTACAAGTATTAAAGAATTAATACATGTGTTTTATTTCATGAATGAGAATTTCTTATGAGTAGGTTGCAAACTTTTTATTTGAGTCGGATTTCTATAGCTAACAACGCCTTTAGTCTGTAATTGCTGAAAAGTTTTTGTCTAAGTAGCAAGCCAATTGTAGGGGGTCGTATCTTAAAACTCTATAATTGTAGGTGTTCATAATCAAAATTAATTATTTATTGATAATTAAAGATATTAATGTTTGAAACCAGTGTCAACAAGCGTGAAAATATGAAATGATGCAACTATTTCTAAAGAATGAAGTATATTTTAAGATGGCTTGAGCTTTGTGTTATTGAAGTAGATATATGGTTAATCTTAGAGAATAATCTAGTGTATCTTGAAGGGATGTTTGGGGTTTTGAAGTCTTATTACACTCATCACTTCGTATATTATTCTTATGGAGTTGTTTACTTATTATTGTGTGATTGGAGTAAATCAAGTGAGTTGAACAAGTCACTCCATTAAAGCTAAGATATATACTCTCTTTTCTTCTTTTAATCTACACATTTTGACCATCGTTTTGCAAATTATGTGTAAGGAAAACCATGGTAACATGCAATTGTATCGTCATTGTTAAAATTATACTTCCTCCGTTCTGTTTTAAAGGAAACATTGGCTGAAATAACACTATTCATTGATAAATTTTGACTCCAATTTATCGTCATTATATAAAGAAAAACATAGTCAAGTGGGATCTTGTTAGATTCGTCTCGATGCATATTATCAAATTATAACTTTTTTATATTTTTTACAAGTGCACAACTAAAGATTTTAACGATTAAAGAAGCGCGTTGGGTTGCGTGAAAAATCAAACGTTTCATTTGAAACAGAACTGAGAAAGTATACAAATGTTACTTATTGATACATGAGGATATTAAATAGTGAAGCGTGAAGATCAAAGAGTAGTACAAAACAACCCATCAGAAAAAAAAAAAAAAAAAAAACAAAAGAGTAGTACAAAACAAGAAAAATCAAGTGACGAGTTTAGCTATAACGTAGTAGTTTATTTCACCTGGAAAATCTGATATATGAATATTTCTATCTGAGCTTGCCATAGGCAGCTTTAAACACTCAAAACATGAAATCTCTTAAGCAATTTAAAAAGAAGGAAAAATTACACGAAGCAACAAAATACAGAAAATAAAGAGGTTCTTATTAGTAGGTATTAATCCTTCTGCAGTTTTGCCTGATCTCACCTCTTTTCCCAGTCAATGGAGAGATGTTACCCATCTTGATCACGGACTTAGCAAAATGATCAAAGAAGAGCTCCATATTCTCAGCATATTGCTTCACGAGCTGCATTGATGCATGATTTTGGGTTAACAAAACTTGGTCAGAGTTCAACAGTCCCTTGTAACATAAGATGTTTTTGTAGTAGCTGTTATCAAAGTTGAAGGGGGACACATAGTCTAAGAAGAACAAGTTTTGGTCACCACCAGATCGCGGGCACTGGTTGCGCAACTGAGAAGCATATGCTTGGTCTAGGGTGAAGTCGGGTTGCCCGTTCCTGTTCTGGTTGTAGAGTCTTTGTCTGAAACTAACACACCTTGACTTACCTATTGTGTGAGCACCTGTATAACACTTGTTTTCGTCAATTTCAACCCAAAATTGAAGAAAAGGAAAAGCAAGGAATGCTCTATGATCGTTGATAAATTATAGGGAAGCCAATTAGCCAAGATGTTATTTATCATGAGGGTTGATGAATAAATATATTGGTTAAAAATTAAAATTACTCTACTATTCGTGTACCATGCTTCTATCCACATAGTTGGTTGCTATTATTACATTTTTCTTCATAAAATGGATTAAGGACAACACGTAATCTATTAGATATAAAATTTATATAATTTTTAAGGAGGCTGAAAAGGAAGTGACGTAGATAGAGTGGATCCCAATTCATGGGTTCTACTCCTTCACTTTACCAACAATATTAGTTATTCATATGATATACTCCTTCACTTTACCAACAATACTAGTTATACAATAAAGTAAAATGTATGTGGTGATTGAAAGAAACCTGAGAGAGCAACAAGGTCAACAAGATCCAGGCCTTGACGTTTAAACTTGGTAAGAATGGTGTTAAATGTGTTGTTAGGAGCAGGAATGTCGTTGTTGGATCCACTCAAACTTGCTCCCGTAGCATCCCTTCTTCCTACGGGTACTTCCCAGTTCGGTCCACCAGCCTGCAATGTTATAAACCTTAGTTTTCTACTCTTGATATCATGTACAACTTGATCTACATGGAAAAGTATTAGTATTAAGTAATTTGATGCTTACAATAACAGTTGAATCTCTTGCAGCTAAAGCTAGGATATCAGCACAAGAAACAGTATGGGGGCATGCTTTCTCTACTGCTGCCTTGATCTCATCGATGACCTCAAACCCTCGAGCTGAGTTCCTGTTAGTGTTGGAACCCTTCTCCGAGACTATGCTTCCACTGTTGTCTAGCAACAATGAGGCATCACATCCCTACCAAATTTAACAAAAAATGCACCAGTAAATATTAATGTTTAAGTATGGGATTAGACTAAAATATTGTTGCAAAGTCCAATATGATGAGCATTATGTGATACATTTGATGCAATCATGCAAAATACCTTAACAAAGCAGTCATGGAAGTGGAGCCTAAGCAAGGAAGCAGCCATTCTGCGATCCCTAGAAACCGCCTGAGCAACAACAGACTTGACTATCTGTTGCACTTGTGGGCACAAGTGGTCGTAAAATTGAGGGTAAAGATAATATCCACTTTGTGTTTTGTAAGAGAAACATAGAGGGACAAGTGCTAGGAGAGTGAGAACAATTAAGTAGTTCATGGACTTAGCCATGTTTGTTTGGATACTTGAAGAAAATGCTTGTGTTTTCAGCACTAATAAGGTTGTTTTTTTTCAATGCTTTGCTAGTTTCTGTTATATTATGATGAGATGGGTGTGTAGGGCTTTTATAGAAGAGGTTTTGCGAGATGTTAAAGAAAGAAATACAGAGGAAAACAGGGGAGGTGCAGTTGGTAAGCTAACTGTTCCTCCTAACTCTTAAGGTTCCAACTGTTTGAAATGTCGTACAACAAAATTATGTATCAACTCTTAAGCCATCCAAGTGAAAGCGTACTACAATAAAGTACTACTAAATATAATATCATAGAACAAGATTTTGACTCTCTGCTCTCGTAATATCATTGCCTTTTTCTTTGGTAAATAACTAAATATAATATCATATTAACTACTACTATTTATTATTATCTAAAGGTTGGTACTACTATTTGGTAAGATCCTACATAATCCCTTGAATTGGTTTAAATAGTGCTTTCGGAGATATTCCAAATTTCTAGAACATGCATTTATACATTGCAAAATCATCTTAAAATGTAAATATAATAGGACTATATATTTAATCAAATTATAATGTGATAACTGATTTCGGATGGAGGGAGTTGATCATACAAAAAGTAAGAGTATTAACCAATGTGTTTAGGCTATTTTTAGTGGAAGTTGATAATATATTGTGTGTACTCTATAGGATATATAGTACTACCTAGATATATATTGATTATTCTCCATAGCGCTAGTAATTTTAAATTAATTGATAATCATAGATATGATCATTCGTGAATGTTGATAATTTCTTACATGTGGATAGCAAAATCAAAGTAAATAGAAGTAATAATATTAATCATTAATAAAAATCTAAATTTCCATGTTGCATCAATATTTCAATTGTTGAGATTTTGCTTTGAATTCGGGTGCTGTTAAATTTGTATAACATCTCAAAGCAACATCTCTTTGAAGATAGGTTGTTCATCTCAAATGTGGTAGTTAGCTTGCATTTGGCAAGTTGGTAGAGAGTATGAACTTTCATTAGCAATGACCAGTGAGTTTATATTTTCTATGATTGAAAAAAAATCTATTTACATTGTTAACCTTTTTTTTAGTACCCTAGTACTCTGGTCGGGTGATCCAATACCCGATTTGTGGGTACCCAAAAATTTCTAGGCTAGATCATGGGTGGCATTACCAACTATCCCTGGGAAAGAGGATATTCAGTTTTGAACACCTCTAATCATAAATTCATAATATAAGTATATGAATAATTGAATATGGGTCTCATTTTAAAGCACATTTCAAGTTGGATCCAATAATATAAACATTATAAATTCTAAATGGTATAATTAAAGTTATGGTCAATTTATATAATATTAATCCTTGTAGTTTTTTGAGAGCCTAACTCTATCTTTTAATTTCTCAAAAACTCTAATAATCTATTTTTATTTTTCAAAAATTATAATATTAAATATATATTATGATATGACAAACCTACGTGACGCTCTGAATGCTCTCGAAAAAAGCCAATATCTTTAGAAAAAGAGAGATTAAAAAGATCAAGTACATTTTTTTCGTTGTACTATTTTTCAGTCAAAGAGAATCAAACATGAAAACTGGAAGTACGTACAGAATTCTTTGAAGTTCCATGAATATGGCTTAATTCTTCAAGTTATGAAATGGATGTGATGGCCGATTAGTTAGGACAATGAAACAATGGAAAGAGATTTTAACTTAAAAAACACTTTTGACCAAACAATCTGAAGATATGTTAAAAAAAATTAAAATTCTTACTGAACTTCATCTTCATGCAAGACGAAGTATTGATAATGGAAATAGTCATGGAACAGTTATACTGTCAACACTCAAAAGCTAGTAAAGACAATTCATTAGTTGAGGCTCCCGCGTGGTGTGTAATTAACACCTTGAGACTCATTCCCTCGCAACCAAAAACCAAAAGCAAGAGTACAAGTAAAAGTAGGAGAGTTGGTCAAGTTTTTACTGCTCCTTCCTCTATTTTTTTATTAGGAAATATAATTGGTCCGAAAACCAACTCCTGCCAAGCTACTACTCCCTTCGTTTCATTTTAATCTACACCTTTTCTTTTTTGGTCTGTTTCTTTTTAATTTACACACTGTTGCTTTTTCTATTTTAGGTAACATGTCACATCTACTTTCTCCTCTTTTTCCACCCATGTCATCCACTTGCTAATATTTTAACCCACTTTTTACTTTCTCTCTCTCACTTTTCAGTTTCTCTATCCACATTTTCAGTTTCTCTCTCATACTTTTGTACTTATTCCTTGGTTCTCCCCCAAAGTGAAGTGAGTAAATTAAAATGAAACTGAGGGAGTAGTATGCAGGGCACACCAGCTCATAGACTGGATACAAGGCTAAACAGCCTAGAAGACAACATGCCTAAAGGCCCACTGCCACCACAAGTGAATTCCGCAACATATTGTTGGTCAGACTTTTACTACTCCTTTCCTTATAACACTTCCATAAACCAACCTACAATCCTACACAGCCGATTCATATCTTATGTGATGCAGTTATTGTAATACTTAACGTTTAAAAATACTTTCAACATTTTAACTTTTACACTAATAAGAGTAGTAACGAATCTACCATTAGTTTACAATTATATTTTTATTCGTTGAGAGAAGGATATCCTAAAATTCTCTATTGTACCTCATACAAAAACAAATTTATATCATGTTTTCTTTATTTAGTTATTACTAAATTGGACAATTTCCATCAAAGAAAAAGAAAAAGTGGACTGGTTATTATTGATTAGAAGTAATGTTTCCTTTTTCATTGCAAAACTGATTAAAATTTGAAGTTAACTAGCTAAACCTAAAATTTTTTTGGTTAAATAAATTTGTTCCTATGCATTTACAGCATATAGTGATTTAAAAAATTCTGCTACTAACTTAAAGTGATTTTAGTCAATTCTTTGTTGGTTACAATTGAACTTTTCTAAATCAAAACTCATTATCGTAGACATTAAGTGTAACTTTAGCTAGCCCTTGTCCTTGTTCTCTATCATACTTCTTAATTTACATGTTATATACATAATTTTTAAAGTGTTTCTCTTATTTATATGATAGGAAACACAATATTCACCAAAGATGTCTAATAGTTTGCATTAAATCGTAGGTTTATCTATATTATACTTCTTTGAGTTTATCTATATTATACTTCCTCCGTTTCACAATAAGTAAAACACTTTCCTTATTTGGAATAGTCACTATAAGTGAAGCCAAGCTCTAAATGGTAAAAAAAGTTCACTCTTATTACAAATATGCCACCAAAAGGCAAGAAGGGACCACCACTTCCATACTTCTTCACTCTACTTTATTGTGGTCCCAACTTTCTCTCTTTACATTCCTTGGTAACTCCCCACTTTATCTATGTTTCACTTATTAAATGACTATAATACCCTTAGTTTTGTAATTACATCAACTTTGTTTAAATTAAAATAATAATGGGTAATCAATCAATCAAAATATTTATCATTTTTAAAAACTGAAATTAGAATAACTTAAAAATGTAGGTTTAAAAAAAGGAAAGACTAAAAAAGTTTACAAAAAAAAAAAGATAACAAATTCATTTAAGAATATCATAA
This sequence comes from Beta lomatogona, assembly GCA_947646795.1. Lineage (NCBI taxonomy): Eukaryota > Viridiplantae > Streptophyta > Magnoliopsida > Caryophyllales > Amaranthaceae > Beta > Beta lomatogona. The sequence continues at coordinate 110,309 of CANSNZ010000464.1, read as the reverse complement.
TCTTCCATCAAAAGGAAAAATTGTCAAAATAAAAATCAGCAATATACTTCCACAACATTATAATCATGTAAAGAAATGATCATTTTAATGGGTTTATATAATTTCAATTGTAAAAATCAATTACATAGAGGATAATAAGGTCAGATCAAGACAACATACTACATTTGAAGTTTTTTTTTTTTGACAATAGCTACAACTAAACTAGAAATTAAAGAGAACAACGATGTAATTTAGCTAAATCATGCGCCTTCTGCACCTGAGATCTTGGCACTTTTCGAATAGAGCAGGAAGCCATAGTAGCTGATAAGATTAAGATATGATGCACTGTCCATTGTAATGACAGGTTAGAGGCGCCTTTGCTTTTGAGAATGTCAATGGCTGAGGAGGAGTCAGTAAGTAATTGAATTGAAGTATATCCTTTAGTAATAGCCCATGTACTTTGACGAATTGCCTGTAATTTAGCTTGTAAGGCATTCTTTAATTTGCCAGAAAATGAGACCCACCACTTACATTTGATGAAGCATCAGTGTTAATAATGGTCCAACCAGCACCAGCAGCCAACGTTTTTTTTTATCCCAATTAGAACATCTACTTGAATATATATTGCATGAATACCATGAAGATTACTACCAAGATTAACCATTGCAAACCCCGGAGGAGAATCAGTATCTGGTTCAGGAGGATGGAGGAACCGGAGTTGTTTATCAATCAAAGTGACATACTTTTCATGAATAACAGAACAAACAGCAATTGTAGCAAAAACTTGTAGCTGAGAAGCACTATCTCCTCTAAAAATGTTGTTGTTACGTGAAAGCCAGATACCCTATAAGGTTGCCATAAATTTTGCAATTTTTTTGCTTTGAACTCCATCCTGTTTTATAAACAGTTGGATGTAGTAACGAATCCAATCTTTCATAGATAGATTCTCATGTAGGTTTGAATGAATAGCTAGAGAGCTATTCCTCCATAAAGGTTGAATAACAGGGCAAAGACGAAACAAGTGAATGTCATCCTCATCATCATTAAGACAAAAAAGACACACAAAGGAAGAAACAATCCCACGTTTAGCTAAGTTGATTTTCAATGGCAGAATATTATAACTAAGCTTCCAAAGAAACAGCTTCCATTTAGGTTGAATCTGAAGGTGCCAAAGCAACTTAAAAAGAGTGCAATTTAATGTACTTGAGTCATGCTCCTTGAAGAAAAGAGAATTAAGGAATGCATACCCACTTTTAGCAGTAAACAAACCAGAATTATGATGATTCCAGTATAACTTATCTGGTTTGGCAACATGAGGAAGTTCAACACTAAGGATATCCTGCGCATCCTTGAATAAACACAATTGCCTAACAAGGGGAACATTCCAATGTGGATGAGGAGAAGTAGAAATGAAATTGCTAACCTTGAAATTCCGAGCTTGATGTAATGTTACATCAAATTTAGGCTGAGGAATTCGATGATATAACCAAGCCTGACCAAAAGCTCTAATACTATTACAATTACCAACTTTCCAACTGCAACCCTTAATAAGAAGATTTTCAGCTTTTGTTAAACCACGAGAAGCCCAAGAATTCAAACGGAGTTTCGCTTTACAATTCCCATTCATAATAGGAGATAAACTAATTGAATTATAAACTCCACTCAATAAAGACTTTGGCTTTGCACAAAAAGACCAAACTGTCTTCATGAGAAAAACCTTTAACTAAGGTTGTTGAACGAATCCCCAAACCTCCCATCCCTTTAGGGAGATGAATGATGGAACTTTTAATCCAGTGTACACCTTTGTTGGAGTTGTTAGCCCACCAAAATCTCCTTATCATTGCATCAATAGCTGAACAAGTAGCCACTGGAAGATCATAGCAAGAAATGACATGTGAGATCATAGAGACCAAAATAGTGTTGATGAAAACCAACTTCGTCGCAATTTTATCCAAGAGAAACGAAAAATGTTGTTTTTTAGAACCTTGTAAATCTATGGGAGCCCCTAAATGATGAGGAAAACTGCCAACTTCCATATAATTGAAACAATTGATTATATCTTGACGAGTTTGGTCTAGAATGTTAGGGGAGAACTTGATGAAAGATTTAGAGCAATTGATAACTTGACCAGAAACTAATTAAGCTGAATCTACTAATAACTTGACGAAGATATTGAGTAGCTTGAGTAGAGGCATGAAAAAATAACATAACATCATCTGCAAAAAACAGATGAGAAATAGCAGGGCCTCTTCTTGAAAGTCTTATACCCTTGAACTCATTAATATCTTGAGCCAAAGATAACATTTTGGACAAAACATCCATTCCAATGATAAACAAATAAGGAGAAAGTGGGTCACCCTGACGTAGACCTCGACTTGGAATGAAGTTAGAAGAGAGAGAGCACCATTAAACAGAACCTTATAAGAAATTGACGTAATATATTGTTGCACCAAATGAATCCACGCTCTTGGGAAACCATAAGCTTTAATTAAGAACACAAAATAAAAATTTCCAACTTATCATGTCATAGGCTTTAGATAAATCCATCTTAATAGCAGCTAGAGGAGAAGTTCCTTGATTTCTTGTTACAATTTTGTGACTTAACTCATGACTTAATAAAATGTTGTCACTCATTAGTCTTCCAGCAACAAATGCATGTTGATAATCCGTAAAAATGGAAGGAAGGAAATTCCTTAATCTTTTTAAAATACACTTAGTAACACACTTGTAAAGTGAATTACATAAACCAATAAGTCTCAACTGGTTTGCATTCTGAGGAGACAAAACCTTAGGAATCAATACTAAGATGGAATGATTCCAAGATTTAAGCAGCTGGCCAGTTGTAAAAAAATTTTGAATTCCTTGAACTGTAGATTGCCCTACTATATTCCAATAAATTTTGAAGAACTCAAAAGTAATACCATCCGGACCTGGTGAAGCATTGTCTTTCATATTGAACATATGATGTTTTATTTCGGCAGCCGTAGGAATTTCTAATAACAAATTGCATTGATCCTTCGATAATGTAGGCAAATCCATCTCATTTAGGAGGCTAACTATATCACCATCATCAAGTTGATTGGCAGGAGCCTCATAACCTTCTTTAAACACTTTCACCATTAAGGTCAACATGTCCTCTTGAGAATGAACCCAACCACCCATCTCATTTTGAAGTGAATGAATATAATTCTTAGAGCTTCCGAGCTTAGCCCGATTATAACAAATCTTAGCTGATGTGTCAGCATGTTGAAGCCAAACATCTTTCATCCTTTGTTTCCAGTACGTGTAGGCTAATTTAGCTTCAATCATAAGATCATTGGAAGAGGCAATGTAGTTATAACCATTAACAAAGTCTTGAAAATTTCCAGCCATATCTAATTTTGTAATAATATCTTTCCAATCTATTCCAAGGAACTTCTTATGATCAAGACACCATTTTTGTAAAGAATGACGGACATTATTAAGCTTAGACGAAAGAATGAAGCTAATATTTCCCACAATTTGTTCATTCCAAATTTGTTGAATAATGTCACGCACTTGAGGCATACTAAGACACCAATTCTCTAACTGATATGGACGCTTTTTGTTTGTATTAGGAGTAGTGTTTGAGAAGATAATAGCAGCATGATCAGAACATGTAATAGATTGATTTGTGATTAAACTATGAGGAAAACGTAAGAGCCAAGACGAGGAGACATAGCCTCTAGCAAGACGCTCAAAAATTGTATGAGGGGGTTGTCTCTTATTCGACCAAGTGAATTGAGGACTAACATAAGGAAGATGTAATAGCATGGAATCAACCTTCCAACTATTAAAATTTTGCCAACCTTTAATGGTTGGAGAGCCACCTAATTTGTCCTCATATTTATCTAATTGATTGAAATCACCAATCACTAAACAAACATCAAGAGAAGCAATTATTTGCTTCAATTGATCCCAAATAGCTTGCCTATGATGAAAGCGAGGCGCTCCATACACAAACACGACATACCATTCCTGATTTAAAGGGTCATTAACCTTACAAACTACGAAATTAGAAGAGATAAAGACAGTGGAAATAGGAAGATTACTTCAACTAACAACTAGAAGACCCCCTTTAGTCCCAACAGCATCACTGCCTATCACAAAAGTGGGAGGGGAAGCAAAACCACAACAACCTAAGGCATCTAGATAATCCATCTATGATTCACTAAGAAAAAAAACATAGGTTTTTTAGTCGAAACAAGCCATCTAACATAAGGAATCTTAGGGATATTTGGCTCATTTAGCCCCCTACAATTCCAGGCAATGATGTTCATGGATCCTTGGTTGGCTGTAAAGGGCCAGCCAACTCACCCGGAGGTGTAAGAGTGAGGATCAACGAACAATGCGCATCACAATCCATTCCAACAGAGGATGAAACTGAACTCATAGAAGCAGTAGGAGAATTTTCATCAGTTTTTTTTTTTTTTTTTTTTTTTTGTGGAATTAAGAGAAATATCTTCCTGAATTCGAGATCGTTTACCCACTGAAAATGAAGTAAAATCATCCAAAGGTTCATCTCCTAAATCTTGAGCTAGTTGAAGATCCGTAATAGCTTTTGGTTGCAATTTGTAAACTCCATCTACCAAATTCCACATATTGAACGCTCCTTTCAATTCCAAAGCTTGCAATTGTATCCTGCGGTTTTTCCTAAACCAATCCATGAAAATAGCACCAGGTAGATAAATATTATCCGCAGACATAGCCCTAGTCAAACTGCTCTGAGAGAACTTTGATGTTCAACATTAGCCTGAGAGTCCTGAATCTGAACAGGGGTATTAGGAGGATCCTGCTCCATAACCTTAGGGAAAGCATTATCCACCCATTCATTTGGCGGAATGTCAACTGAGAGAATAGGATGAACTCGAGATTGATTATTATTTTGACGAATCAATCTCCTAAGCCTTAGACTAGCCTGATGTAAAAAAGATGTACGAGGCATAATTGCTGGAGCAGGCGCATCAAGAACAGAAGTAGGAGAAACAGGTCTTGAAAGAGGCATATGATTTTGCAAGATATCATTGAGTAACCCAGTTGGGTGAGAGAGAGAGAAGGATAATCATCATGTGACTCAGATTGAAGAGAAGTTATTGCATTACCACGTTGCTGTGCCCATTCATATATGCCCAAGGTTTCAAAAAGAGTTGGGCGAGGGCAAGTCAGAGAATGCACACCATTCAGTCTTGCATTTGAAGATTCACCCACTTCAAAAGTAGAATTAGCAACTGACATAAATAAAGGAGGCTGAGCCATTCTTGTAATATAATTCGAATGAATACCAGGAGCAAGGGTATGAGAGGCTAATGCTCTAGATGTAGCATTATCCCCCTGCATACCAGATGGATAGAAACTCCCGTAGGGATTTCCCTCCAGTCCAAAACGACTACCAGGAGATCTTCGAACTACAGGACTCAAATTTGACAGATGAACATCTAAATCCATGTTTGAGCTTGAAATATCCACATGCTCTGAATTCATTTGATATAAATCCTCTTCATCCATCTCATCATTACCCGTTTCTTAGTCACTTGAAAACTAAGAAGATGAATCGACCATATTTACCTGGGGAGGATCTTCAAAAGGTATCATATGACAAGGTGATTCCTGGAAATCATCCGGCTCATCTCTGAGCCATAAGTTCAGTTGCATGTTTCGATATCGAAACCGATCCGGCAATCCAATAATTAAGTTTGTATAATATTGTGCATCAAATGGACCATATAGCACTTTAAGACCACTTTGCTCGAATTCAGAAAGACGATTATGAATACGTCTATGAGCATCAAACTAAGAATATGAACATCTGACTGTAGAGTGCCCAACACAGCCACAATTCTTACAGAATTTAAAAATCCCCTCATAACGAAAATAGATCCATATTACCTGGTCACCATAAAGTGGCAAGTAGCATCCTGGAAACAGAGGATGAGAAAATAGAGCCCTTGCTTCAGGTTGAGATGGTAAAGAGCCATGCATGTCCTCCACTTGATCAACATAACCAATGTGTTTCAACACATTATGTACCCAATCTTGATTTAAGAACCCCAAAGGAAGCCCAACTACTCGAACCCATAATTTTGCATTGTCGAAGTTGAGATGTTGCGGAACAATTGTTCAATGCCCTCGACGGAAGGTAATAACTCTACCATCAATTACAATAGTATGATGTAGAGTAAGATCATCTACATCTCTTTGATTGTCACACTCATATATGTAATATGACCCAGTTTTGTGAACATTAATATTACCTCGAAGAACCCAGCTGTTGTTTATCAGCCCTTAGACCAAATGTGGGTGGGGTGGGTTTGGTCCAAAAAATTCCCCAATTATAGAGGAATTCCATTTAATATTAGAAGTTGGATTGAAATCCGGAGTATTGAATAGAACATCCATACGAAAATTATTATGGGTATGAGGTGGTTGCATGGTATTAAAGATGAAGAGAAAGACACTGAACCTTAACAGCAAGAAGGAGAACAAAGCATTGAAATTAAAAGTTGTGAGAAGGAAGAACATACAGTGACAAAGAGTCGAAAAGTTGAAATATATAGAACCCTACTGCAATTTGAGAAGATGAAGAGACCGCACTCACCAATGCATGTGAGCCAAGTGTAATGTCTGCCAAACCTGCTCCTAGAGAGGGCTAGAGTATGAGTTAAACAGCTGAAGCAACGGCTAACTATTGGTGGAAAGAGATTTGATTGTGGCAGAGAAATTTTTTGAGTTGCATGCTACAGTAAAGGTGAAGTCGAAGGGACTGAATGTTGCATGCTACAGTGAAACTCACAATTTTAGTGAGAGAGACTCTAGACTTCTAGGGAGAGAATACTTTGTTTATCACTGGGGCGTGGTTTTCTAGTCGGGAAATTGGCTTTCTTACATTTAGCTATACTATCAGTGATAGATAAATAAGAGTTAGAATTGAAAATAGTTCACAACTAAATCAAAATTCAAAAGAAGACAAGAAAAGCACAAAGATATGAAATTTAATCTTTGTAATTATGGTGAACATAAATTTAAATCAAATTTGGGATTAAATAAAGCAAAAATAGAAAAGAAAGATTCTTTTTTTATTTGATTTCCATGGATAAATTAAATAAAGATAAATATATTTACAATTATGGACTAATTTGCTAATCAAATTAGATAAAGTTGACAAAAGAGGTGATTATGCAATATTCTTGTGGACATTTTTTTAGTACTACGTTTAAAATATTAATTAGAAGTACATGCTTTTTTAACTACTTTGGCTCCGTTCTATCCAACTTATCTGAACTTTATTTTTGCTGAAAATAACTTTTAATAAGTTGAACAAAACAAAGTTTTTATTGAAAAAAATTGTCAACTTAAACTACTAGTATACTGAGTTGTCGCTACATGTATTGCGTGTATGTAAAACTAGCTACTCGACATTACTAAATATCAGAATGAAAAAATTATTGTCGCACGCATCGCGTGCTTAGAAAGCTAGTATTATAGAGGTCAGCATTGAACAAGCCTATAAAGAGAATGGGTCGTATATAATATAAACATGTAGTATGAGATGATTGCTGATCATGGGAATATGGGATATAGAGAGACTTTCAATGTGAAGTTTCAATGGATATCATCATATGATTGAACTCTCAATGTGATACAAGATGATTTAAGCATGTCTAGATCATGGCGACAAGGAATAACGTTGTTACTTCCTTCGTCCTAAAATAATGCTTACTTTATATATGCCAAATTAAAACATATCTATATCAGTTCTTGGCTATCCGTAACTTTAACCCACTTTTATTAGTAAATTTGTCTTTTTATCTTTCTTAAATATTCCAATACTCCACCCAGATGCCTTTGCTTTCTCTTGATGTATCATGTCATCTGTCTGCTTATAAGTTATATGAACTAAAATTTGGTAGATAGAGTCATAGAGAGGTAGGTTAAATTTGTTTGCTTGCATAGTTAAAACTTGTCTGGGGCTTTGCCCCCTCTTGTGCACCAAAAAAAAAAAAAAAGTTAAAACTTGTCACATTAATTTTTAAACCAACATCATGTATTGATTGATGGATAAAATTATACTTCTATTGTTTCGTAAAAGTCAGCCCCGGCAACAATATCAAACTTCTATTACCTCTCTCCTAGATAATTACTCACATTTGATTTTGTAATGAAAGATTAATTTCTACTGAATTCCCCTGTATTGATTGATGAACACGGTGCCCAATAACTTATTAAGTGTGTCTGTGTGGTAGGTATCATATGATATAGTCAGTTCTTTTTATATATTTAGTTTTCGTATGGATATAATTAGCTTTTGTGTAATCAATTTTGTTTGACATAATTAATTTTTTATATAGACAATTTTCTCTATTATAGTATGTTTTTGTGTGATATAGTCAGTACGAATTTACAATAAATTATTGCGAACTCGTTCCACATGAGACTTTGCTAAACTTTAGCACAACAAAGTCAATTGTAGCTAAACTTTAAGGAGGAAGGTACTAGTAGTTGAAAACACAAAAGTATAAGTCATGTGATCAACAATGAATTAATTTATTCCATCTTGAAATACTGATATACAAATTTCTCTCAGAGTAGCCACAAGCAGCAAAAATACATAGACATCGCAATTACTTGAACAATGAAAAGAAACTAGCAGCGTAAATTACACCATTTTTTCAACTGAAGCAACAAAACAGAGAAAATACAGGGGAATTCAGTAGGAATTAGTCCTCCTGCAATTTTGCCTGATCTCACCCTTTCCTCCTAACAATGGAGAGATGTTACCCATCTTAACCATGGACTTAGCAAAATGATCAAAGAAAAGCTCCATATTCTCTGCATATTGCTTCACTAATTGCATTGATGCATGATTTTTGGTTAACAAAACTTGGTCGGAGTTCAATAGTCCCTTGTTAGATAAGATGTTCTTGTAGTAGCTGTTATCAAAGTTGAAGGGAGACACATAGTCTAAGAAGAACAAGTTTTGATCACCACCAGATCGCGGGCACTGGTTGCGCAACTGGGAAGCATATGCTCGGTCCAGTGTGAGGTCCGGTTGCCCGTTTCCGTTCTGGTTATACAGCCTTTGCCTGAAGCTCACACACCTTGCATTACCTATTGTGTGAGCACCTGCACCAACACTTCAATTTGTCAAATTCAACCCAAATAAATAAATAATAGTTGCACTATTGTGGCTTCTAGATTATTCATATACTGACATTGACCATATTTTTCTAGTAATATATATAGAAACAAATGTCATTATATGAGATAATGTTGAATTTGTCTCAATGTACATATTTTAAACATATTTTAAAATAATTTTTACTAATAAATAATTCAAAAATATTAATGACTAAAGTTATGTTAAAGAGCGTGAAACATAAAGTGTTGCAACTTATAACTTATAAGAATTTTGTAACGAGATAGAGAGAAATAAGTATGCTTCAAAACAGACCTGAGAGGGCAACAAGATCAACAAGGTCGAGGCCTTGTAGTTTAAACTTGGTAAGAATGGTGTTAAATGTGTTGTTAGGAGCAGGAATGTCGTTGTTGGATCCACTCAAGCTTGCTCCTCTTGAATCCTTTCTTCCTAAGGGAACTTCCCAGTTTGGTCCACCAGCCTGCAATGCAACAACATTAGTGGTATACAAGTTTTGACAAGTTCTGTTCGTATGATTTTCAACTGCATGTCAATTTCACTAGCAAGTAGCAACAACGAATGATATGATGCTTACAATAACAGTTGAATCTCTGGCAGCTAAAGCAAGGATATCTGCACAAGAGACAGTATGTGGGCATGCTTTCTCTACTGCTGCCTTGATCTCATCGATGACCTCAAATCCTCGAGCCGAGTTCCTGTTAGAGTTGGATCCTTTCTCTGAGACTATTCTTCCACTGCTGTCTAGCAACAGTGATGCATCACATCCCTAATATATGTTACAAAAATGCTTGGTTATTAATTAAGTACTCAGTTTGGACCAAAATTGCGTACAAACTCCATAAAATGAAAACTACCCTTCTTTGTTCTTTGAAATCTTAACGGACTATTTCACAAATTCATAGATCCTCTTTCATTCTATTTTTAAATATTCAGACATGTTATTATGTCAAATGGTAGTATTAGAGTTGTCTCAACTCTCAACATATATATTTACTAAAATATGAACTTTTCAATGGTCAAACTTGTGGGCTGGCAGTGTGAAAATTAGTGTAATAACATTTACGTAGCGAAGTATATTATAGGGATGCAAATACCTTGACAAAGCAATCATGGAAGTGGAGCCTAAGCAAGGAAGCAGCCATTCTGCGTTCCCTCGCAACCGCGTTAGCAACAACAGACTTAACTATATGTTGCACTTGTGGGCAGGAGTGGTCGTAAAAGCGGGGGTAAAGATACCCGCCTTGTGTTTTGTGAGAGAAGCATAGAGGGGCAAGTGCTAGGAGAGCAAGAAGAACAATGAAGTAGCTCATGTACTTAGCCATATTTGTTTCAACAATTGTGTCTGCTTTGTACTGTGGTTTGTTACAATGGCCGAGTTTGCAGGACAATTTATAGGAGAGGTCATTTAATAAGTCAAAGATAAAGATAACAGGCGAGGTGGAGTTGGTCAGCAAGATATTTTCCTCTTAAGGTGCTAACTGCTCTAATTATTACATCTCCTAGACGAAAGTGTAGCTCAAGAAGTTATTACTAGCTTTACTATGTACCAACTAGGCAACTACCAAGTCATAGTAGCTAGCTCAAATGGAACACAGAGGGAAAGTAATATACTCGTATTGACTTTTGTGCTCATACCATGGTTTCATATAACTTCCTATTGGTTCAAGGAGACATGGACGTACAATACTAGAAGTCTAGAACTGTATATGATCCTGCCTACAATTTGATTTGTTTACAATAACATTTCAAAGGTCTGAAGATTGCAACTTCGTCACTTCCTCCATTCTTTATTAATTACTATATGTAGGGGAGACGCATATTAGGAGAGAGATAGAAATAGATAAAGTGATGGATGGTAAGGAGATAGATAGAGATAGCATTTTACTGAAAATAGATATGTAGCAATTAATATGGAATTTCTAAATAAGGGAAATGTAGCAATTAATAAAGAATGGACGAAGTATTGTGTAGAATTGAGTAAACTTAATTTTTGAAATATTTATGGATGTGTTTTTCAAAAAATATGTGTATTCTCCTCTTTATCCCACACCGGTCAATGACCAAACTACTACTAAAAAATTATTGGCTTCACTTTATTTCTTTTTTTGGCAAATGATAGGTAATATTGTACTTTATTTTTTAGGGTTTTTTTTTTTTTTTTTTTTTTTTATATTTTTTTTTTTTTTTTATCTTTTAAGATCTTATAAAATCTTATCTTTTTTTCTTACCCTTCCTTTATCTCGATCTGATCCTTTTATTTTAATGGTTTTTTTTTTGTGTCCTAACATCTTATTTATCTTTTCTTATCTTATCTTATCTTATCTTTTCTTTTCTTATCTTATCTTATCTTATCTTATCTTATTTTATCTTTATCTTATCTTATCTCTTATAAAATCTTATATAAGGTAAAAAAAAGTAAAAAAAAAAGACTTATTACCCACTTTCTCTACTCTCTTATAGTCTTATGTACTCTCACTTCTTTAAAATATACACGTCTAAAATAATCATATGTAGATCCAACTTTTTATGCACCTCATCTATATATTTGTCATGAGTTTACTATAAATACCTTTTTGTGGAACGAGTATATTGTTTGTCTCCAAGGAACTCTGTAACAAATTAGTTAGTAGTGCTTAGCAAAAAGTAACTCAGGATGTTAATATAGTAAGTAGTAGTTAGTGCATCTATTAATTTTATGAACCTAAACAGGTGGTGGGATTACGCTCCCTTATTAGTAGTTTTGCTTGTTAAGTAACAAACTATTTAAGTAGTATTGGTATACTGAAATTTGATGAAGAAATGTATCAGTAAATATTTGTTTTTTCGGTTGCCATATTCTCCTCTTTTTCTCTCCTCATTCTACACAATGTATGAATATTGGGAGTCTCAAGGAGAGTCTTGAGCAAAGATTATGCAATAATATTGAAAGAAAAAGTTGAGAGTTTTGGAGTGGGTTTGATAATTTAAGACTCCATCCAAGACTATGACATGTAAGACGTTAAATTTCTAGACCACTTAAATCTTGACATTAGACTGTAGAGAGTTTGAGGGATAAAGTATAAAATAGGAATGAATGCGGAGTGAGTCCGTAATATCAAAAAATAGTGGAAAGGCGATGTAGTCCGGAGTTTGGAGTTGAGTCGAGGATAAACTCACCCGTATACATGAAATAACAACTTTAAGCTATCTTTTTATTATGAAAATTAATTAGGTTAAGGCTCCGTTTATTTTGGAGGAAAACGTTTTCCACGAAAATGATTTTGCCCATTTTCCATTGTTTGGTTGGGTAAGGGATTTCAAAACAAAAACTAAGGTGAGAAGAGTTTTCCATCCCTTTGTAAATATTTTCCTCCAAAATTTTTGAAGGTAACTATTTTTCCTTCATTTTCTCATTCCCAACATCTCCATTTCCCCTTCTTAGCTTAATAGTTTTCCATCAAACCAAACAAAAGAAAACTAACATTCATTTGCGTTTTCTGCTAGAAGACGCTTTTCATGAAAAACCTTTTTCTATAAAAAATGTTTTCCATCAAACCAAAGAGATCGGATCCTAAAAATTGCATCGATATTGATTATTTAGAGTTGCCTTGTCGGACTAGTTCAATGTAAATTTGTAGTGGTTTGAATAGATTATGAAGTGCGTTTTTTTCTTTTTGAGGAAAAAATTACAGTCAAAATTATCCAAATAAATAAGTGAAAACTTAATATATTTCTTTGGAGTTACATCAACATAGTATCTTTTAAAGTATCATATGTGAAAGAAATCAAACTACTCTATTGACCCATCAGTATGGAGTATAGTACTACATCCGTTGCTAAATAATAATTACATTTACACTTTTCACGCATGTCGATGCACTACTTTGAGCCTTTATATCTCTAATTTTGTGTAAAAAATATAAAAAGTCGATATTCTAAAAGTACATATCGAGATGGATTAAACAAGACCCCCACATGATTATATTTTCTCTTAACCATAAATCACAAATGATAGTCAAAGGAATTTTTTTGAATAGTGTTAAAAGTGAATATTTTAAAAGCGCGGAAACGGGTAGTATAACACAAGATTTATGTTCTACGAAACTTGATTTTCATCCAAGGTGATAGTCGTATGGCAAATAGTAAAAAAATTGATGGAAGATTCATGGAATAATAGTTTTTCTATAGAAAAGCTACATAAAGACAAACATTAGCTGAAGACTTGGAAAGTCCACCCGCGTGATGTACAATTAACACCTACAGATTTATCGGTACCTATTCCCTCAGGCCTCAACAGAAGAGACTAGGTCAAAACCTCAAAATTTTTAAAATTCCTCGGCACTAAATAAATAAATGAAATATAGGGGGAGATACGGAAATTTAGGAAAATAAAAAAATAGAAAGAACTGAAAATAGGGGTCCATTTCATGAAGAGAGATAGAGAAAAATATTTGCTAATTAAAGTAACATTTTATTTATTTTAAGAGCTAGTTTTAGGATGGACGCATTCACACTAATATTATTGTGGGCCAAAGTCACCCATAAAACATAATGATCCTTTCTTTTCATATAAGAACCTTTTAAAATCTAAACTTACACAAATCTATTATTATACTATAATATAATTACTGCTTTTTTTATATAGTTATCCCTTCTTATATTAGTTTATCGTAATGAAATTTTCATTTTATAATATAGTAACATTTTTTTCTCACATAGTCACCTTTAAAATCCATACCAACTCCTCTTTTATACTCCATCCGTTTCTTTTTAATCTACACACTTTTCTTTTTGATCTGTTTCTTTTTAATCTACACATTGTTGCTTTTTTCAATTTTTGGTAACATGTCACATCTACTTTATCATCCTTTTCCACCTATGTCATCTACTTTTTAATATTTTAACTCACTTTTTAATTTCTCTCTCACTTTTCAATTTCTCTCTTCACCTTTTCAGTTTCTCTATCATACTTTTACACTTTCTCCTTGGTTCTCCCCAAAGTAAAGTGAGTAAATTAAAATAAAACGGAGGAAGTATATATATATTTTGACATAGTGACCCTTTTTTCATAAATCACATGTAATAGCATTAGGTCCACACTAATTTAGTGTGGAGCAGGTCTATATAAATTTGTAATTATTTTAAAACGGCCTAAAATAGTAAGTTTTTAATAGAGGATATATTATTTAATTATAAAATAGTAAGTTTTTAATTATTAATTAGTCCCTCTTGAGTCTTGATTGCATAAGCATGGTCGTGAGATTCAAGATGTGGCTAGTAGGTCCGTGAGCAATGCCCCCTTTAAATCACAGTCGTAACTCGTAAGTTTGAGTTTCATACCCTCCCTTTCTTAGGGATGAGATCCATTGAAGGGTCCAATGTGTATCCAAAAAGAAGAAAAATCTCTAATTTTTTTTTACCTATTCCATACACAAATATTGCAAAGATATTTAGAAAGTATTCTTCTACAAATAAATTATAACGAGTGTCGAGTACTTATTACTTTTAGCCCTTCGTAAAATTATTGTAGGGTGAATTTTTTTTTTTTTTGATGAAATAGAACGATTTTATATTACTATTGTAGATTAGTAAAGTTAGCGGTATTAACACCCTCTCCCAGGACCTTTCATACCCCCACCCTTAACTCTTAAATCCCTCCTTATGAGGTTTGATTCCAATAGTTAATTTTCACCTTGCCCGTTTAGTGTTTTTGAAACTTAACAAATGTTGGATGTATCACCGACTTATAATGGTATCTTTATTTGTATTACGGAACATTTTGCATTGTCTTTTAATTAATGAACTAACTTTTTTTCCTTACAATTTGAAAATTATCGAATAAAAACAGTAGTGGCTTTAAGAAGAAATAGGGTAATTAATGCAAAAAGTAAACCCTAATTTGCATTGAACTTATTGTAGATCATACAAGAATTAGTACACCGACTGACTAAGAGGGTCATTCAAACCAAAATAGGCCCCGTTCTTTTGGATTGAGAGAATCTGAACTGAATTGAACGGAACTGAACTGAACTGAAATAATAATAATGATAATAATAATAATATAATAAAATAATAATAATAGTAATAATAATAACAATAATAATAATAATTAATAATAATAATAATTGGTAATAATAATAATAATAATAGTAATAGTAATAATAATTAATATAATAATAATTGTAATAACAATTATTATAATACTATTAATTATAATAATAATAATAATAATAATAATAATAATAATCATAATAATAATAATAATAATAATAATAATAATAATAATAATGACAATGATAATAATAATTCATAATAATAATAATAATAATTCATAATAATAATAAATGATAATAATAATAATAATAATAATAATAATAATAATAATAATAATAATAATAATAATAATAATAATAATAATAATAATAATAATAATAATAATGACAACATTGAGACAACTTTAAAGTGAACCAATAACTAAATTAAACTGAAGGAACGAAACTAAATTGAATTGAACTGAACTGAACTAAACTAAAAAAAAGTCCAAAAGAACAAGGCCTGACAAAATCTGCGGCTAGAGTTTCTTTATCGTTCGTACTCCTTTTTTCCATTAGACATGAAGTAACTTTGAACTTAAGTTGTGTCCACCTCTATAGCAAAATCCATTCAATTTTCTCATTCATTCTTTTCCTTTTTACATAAATAATGGCGTTTGTTACTTTTGTAGGCCTACGGCTGGAAGTTGGCTTCATTGCTTGGATAAAAGAAGCACCATTTGCATGTGAGTGAGTGATAGATAGCTGAAAATTGAACCATTTTCACGCCGTAAATTGAAGGAGCGTGATTGGTTGAGGTTTGTCGGTGTTAACAATGATTGTTACAGATGGAAAGTAGATGATATATTAGGTTAAATCCAAATTAGTGCAATGATCAATGAGAAAACACACATAAGGGATTAGTTCCTCTGCGCCTTTTTTTTCATTTGATAAACTAGTGAGACTGAGACTTACCTGGAAACCAACAGTGTAAACTTAAGCTCCTAGGAAAAAAAATTAAAAATAAAAGATTTTTTATTTATAATTACTACCTTTATTTTACCAACTTATAAAAATAACTAATTTTTAATTTTTTTTATATTAAATTTGACTATCTTTGTTGTTTCAAAGTTAGAATATTGCTACCTTGTAATGGCTATAGTCAAATTTTTCGTCTTGTAATGCCCGCTTATTATTTCTAAACTTCTATTCGTCGCCCCCAAACTACTTAAAATTGCCCCAACTACCATCTGAATATACCATTATGCCCTTAGCTCCTTTTTACCATTTTACTTTACTTTAGCATTTGAAATTTTAACTTCATTTAAAATTTGAATTTTACCAATTTACAATTCTCTCTAAAGTCACCGACCACCAATCGCAACCTCCAACCTAACGTCATCACCCAACCCCATCACCGCCGGCAACAATGTCGTCTTCAAGCGAAGATGTAATTTTTTTTAACTGTAAACACATGCCAACGTTTGGCCAGAACGTTGGACCCATCGATACAACGTCTGGTCAGAACGTTGTATCCATAGGGATAATGTTTGGCCAGAACTTTGAGCCCATTGGAGCAACGTCGTGGCCAGACGCTTATTTCCATGGGTCCAACGTTCTGGCCAAACGTTGGGCCCATGTACCCTTTTTACGTAACTTTAATATTTATCTTTTAAAAATTAATTTTATATTATATGTGAAATTAAATTCACTTAGGTACTAAATAGTTTTTTTTTAAAATGAAATAAGATTAATTTGGTTAAACTAATGTGTGAATATTGTGATTTTTTCGTGTAATGAACGATGATTTGTATTTTCAGGAGCCTGTTGGTGATTGGATTAATTATAACCCGTATTTCGACAATAGCCTAGAATTTGAAACGCGTGATGCTGCTGCCGAGTGGTGTAGGAACATTACCGTTGAGCTTGGGTTTTTCTTGACGATCAGTAGTCACAAAAAGAAGTATCAACTTTTGGATTGTGATCGTGGCAAGAAGAAAGAATCTCGTGATTTCAGTTCAGCAATTAGAAAAAAAAAACGAAGAGAAAAGCATGTGGCTGTGAATTTCGGTTGTTCCTAGTCCCAAAAAACGACTACGCGTATTGGGTAGTGGAGACTAGGGTTGAACATGGGTTTCATAATTACCCAATGATGTTATATCCGGAGCACCATCGACAAATCAGCGGTCTCAGTCCCGCCGCCAAGAAGTTAGTTGGAGAACTAACTTCATCCCATGTAATAGCTAAAAGTGTTTTAACATAAATAAAATCCGCTACTCGTTCTCTTCATTCGTCATATGTAACACTTTGTTCAATCCTCAATGAGCTGCTCAACATTCCCACATGCATCTTTTGCATCATCCCATTCATATTCGTCCCGATGTTGCATGAATGGAAAAATTGCATTTATCCACCTATTCATCCACTGTCGCATAATAAAATAGTGGGTCGCCAATATATTCAATTTGGTACATTGATCCAAATTCTGAATCCATTAAAATACATTTACCTGCTCGGTCATCGTACGATCTGGTATGGGTCGAGCACTACTACCTCCATCATTCAACAGATATGGATGTGAATGTCGTTGATACCAAGACAACTAGTCAGTGGCGCACGTCGCCGGTTCAGAACCCTTCTCAAACATCTCAATGTTTACACAATTACCTGTTGTAAACAAAATAACAATTGTTTAATAACAATAATAATAAACAAAATATTAATATTATATTAATATACTAAAAATAATAATAAACAAAATATTAATATAATTACCTGTCGGGAACGAGAACCAGCCCGACTCACAATGGACAGCAGAAGATTTCACAAAATACTTTCCCTTGCTCGGCCTAGATGCAGACTCTGGAGCAATAATAGGAACAGGTACAGTTTGCATACGGTCTAACTGCCGCAAACATCGATCAGACATATAGGGCTCGATAACTCCCCGGTACCGAATGGTGTCCTTATATAATGTTCTCTGAATAATGTTCGGATCAAAATGATGACTATAAGGCAACCAATGCACCTGCAATTTTTACAAATAAGCAATTTTATTTAATGAAATGCAAGAATAAAGAAAACTCCTAATAATAGTACATAAATAATCACTTACATCCTCTGCTGTCAGTGTGTCTAGCTGTCTCCTGATAGAACAAAGACGGTCATGAGACCTCAGCTCTTGGTACACGCTTCCCCACCAGTAATATGCTGTGTGCGTGGCCTGAAGCATGGAAAGTACTCATAAATCCATGCCTGGAGTAAAGTCAAACAGCCGCTGATCCCGACTGTGGAGGTCCGAGTAGCCTCACCCAACTGACGATACAAGTACGCAAGTGTAGCCGACCCACAGGTCAATGTGTGAACGATACCTGGAGACCTGGCCTCAACAATGTCAAAGGGTCTCAACCTCGATCCACTCTTATCTGTGAACAAACAGCACCCTAGAATCAACCATATAATACATGTCAGTTGTTTCTCTAGTGGAGCAGGTGTCTCCCCATCTGATAGAATATCAGCAACCCCTTGTGCAGCAATAGCAACATTTTCCCAAAATGGACTCCCGAGCTCTGCAACTGTCCTACTGATCGAGTCTGCAACCAAACCCCTAACAGCACCACTCGGAGTGGTGTCATGGACCGTGCACCCCTCAACTGGAATATGCAATATATGCCACACATTATGCATCATGATCGTCATCTCCCCAAACGGTAGATGAAAAGAACTCGTATCAGGCTGCCATCGCTCGACAAATGCTGAAATCAAGGGCGCATCAATGTGCGTGAACATAGTAAAGGGGATATGGTACAGAGACGTTCTACAAAGACGATCATGTATCGGTGGAGGCAACGCCCTAGTCCACGTCCTCAAACGTGTATAAATCCTCTCTCGGGTCTGACACTTCAGGAGAATTCTATCCCCCCCCTCCCAGATCTCCATAGCTACATGTCCACCAAAACTAGGGATAACATACCCAACGATAGGTCCTCCTGCAACTGGACCTGTGACCTTCCAGCTAAGGTCATCGGCATCCTTCCCCTTTCCCTTTCCCTTTCGACTCTCAACAGTCGATGAACTCCCCTCGCCGCGTATAAACCGCCCACCCCTACCCTTACGGACATTCCAACGATCATCGACTGTAGGGTTTGGATCTCTCTCAAATTCCCGCATAAATGCATTCTGAAAATCATCATCGTAAAGAACATCAGAACCTGGCTCATGTGTACCCGGGTGATCCTCCCCCTCATCCATCTCCTGATGCTCCCTTGCATCGTACGACCCACCGATCCCCTCATTGTGTAACTGAAGTTTACGTCGCGGACCAGTCGGGTTCATCCGCATCCTCCTAACTGAAGCGGAAACACCACGTGAGTGGGGATGACGCGGACCTGAATCCTCGTTGTGCACACCGCGAAACCTGGGAAGTGTCTTCCCGGCAAATTGCCGAAACCCAAATGGCTATTCATCAATAAATACATAAAATAAAAAAATAATAAATCAATACATTAACCATCCTACAACAATAATTAATTATAATCAAAACATACTATTTATAATTTTGTACAACCTACAATAATAATTATAATTAAATTAAAACATAATAAATATTATTTTTATATATCGCAATAGAAACATCAATTACATTTTATAAATTAATAAAATAATAACATTTTAATAAATTTATAAATATGAAAATATAATGTAAATAAAAAAATTAATAAGAAAAATTTAATAACATAATAAATAAATAAATAAAATTTACGACCTTTCCTTCCAAGGAAGGGACGTTTGGCTAAAACGTTCCTTCCGTGGAAGGAACTTTTTGCTCCATGGAAGGAACGTTTGGTCGGCAGCCTTCCTTCCATGGAAAAGCTTGGACCAAACGTTGCTTCCATGGAAGGAACTTCCTGGCCAAACGTTCCTTCCATGGAAGGAACTGTCTGGACGAACGCTCCGGCTTATTTTTTTTTTTTAAAAAAATTACCTGCGATGACGCCGTCGATGCCTCTGCTGCCGCCATCTCTGCTGCATCTGCCACCTCTTCTATAGCTTCTTGCTGGCGTCTTGCCTCCGTAGCCCTGAAGATTGCCTCCTCCGTTTGACGCCTGAGGACAATCTTCTTCCGTGGCCTTGGATTTTCCAACGGGTTGCCTGACATTTTTTTGGGTTTAGATGGTGGTGGTGGTTCTTGTATGTGAAGGATGAGAGTGATGATACTGATGAATGGTGAAGATGAGAGAGAAGATGATTAATGGTGAGAAGGTAGGAGGTAGGTGGGAGGAGTTAAAAGTTGAAGTAAAAATCAGAAAATAAAAGTAAGGGTATAATGGTACATGCATATGGTGGTTGGGGAGATTTTAAGTAATTTGGGGGCGATATTTAACAACCCCCTTATTGTTTTCCTCCCAGTTTTTTTTTCCTATTTTTCGATTAATTCCTTAAACCAACAACAAAGTGTTAAGTTCCATTGAATATGTCCCTCATCCACTTTTAATTTTCCTACAAAGATTAAATTGGATGTAGAGTTTGCCAATTAAGGGATCCTTTGTTGTTGTAATTAGTTGGTTAAAGGATTTTATTTGCTTTGATTAGGGTTGTTGCCACAATTGACGGTAAGTTATTTTGATTTGCAAATTAGGAATTATAGAATTGGGGGAAATTGATTTACTTTGTCTTCCAAAAATTCGAGCTTTTCTCTTAGTAATTGATAAATTTAGTGGGTTAATTAGCCAACTAACTTCTTCAAACTCCAGTGCTCAGGCTTCTACTTCAATGATGCCACCCCACCATCTCAACACCAAAGTGATGCAAGCACAACAATGGCAGCTCCCAACATATCCACTTCAGCAGATCAGCAGAATAGGACAAACAAGCTCCCCCTAAAAGTTTAAAACATCCTTTATAATAATCTAGATGATTTTAACCTCTTAAAGCACCATTATTCATGAACATAATAAATTGGTTCATCCTACTCTCTCTTCATTTCTCTCTCCTGTATATTATTTTCACAAACCATTTACACAACTTTACCTCTTAATCATGAACAAATAGAAAAAGTTTCATCACTCGGTCTCATCCTTCTAACCTACTTATTGAGAAAATAAAATGTGAAATAAAAATATGCCAAAAATGATTCTCTATTTGTAGAGAATGAAAATATGAATTTTGGTAAATTTATTTTATTTTTCTGATATATATTTTTCGACATATAAACATTTTAAAAATTGAATAATTATGTTGTTTCAAACCAGCGGAAACGTGACAAGTGTCGCGTTTTGATAATCTTTTTGCTTTTTTGCTTATCAAAATGTAGTTTAATTTCGGTCGATGCTTAGGCCTTAGCTTATTCACAAACTTTACGGCAAGTCGGCAACAATGTGTTCGGAATTTCGGATAAAGAAATTCAATCAGTTCTTTTTATAAAGAAAAGTCTCGTTATACGCGGCACTGATGATTCGAAGCAACGAATGGTTTGAATATGCGAACGATCACCCATCTGTTCATTTTTGAACTAAAATTTGGTTAAAGATTAAGTCCCGTTCATCCTTCATGAACCATTCGGTCATGAATAAGGAGGCTCTTAGGAGGGAAAACAATGATTTGTCTTAGTTTGCTGACTTTAGGTTTGGAAGAATACTTTATTTTGTTGTAATCAACATACTTTGTCTTATTATGTGAAACGAACAAACAATTTGCACTGGTACGTACATGATTTGAAAATATTTAATCATGGAGTGATGTAAAGACAATATTGGTTGTTCAATCTTCTCTTTCATTGATAGATAATTGATTGGAGATTACATAAAGATGTTACTAAGTCATGTCAACTTTTGAAGGTCATAAACAACAAATAATACATCCAAGCCACAAGGGTAACAACTATTAGCTAGTGTTCATTACCTCTGGAATAACATAGTAAACATAGACATTGAACCTAGTAATAACATAATTACATAATTACATAACTACCATTAATGCAACTAAAGTAGGCACCATGTTCTTCTTCTTACTATCGTTCATCAAATGCTTCAATTCAAAGCTTAGAGCGTTGCATTTCGTCCTAAGAGACTCATTCTCTACTAACAAACACCTTATTTTCCTACAAATGTCAGCTAATTTCGTCTTCAAGCTGGTAGCTTTAATGGTCAACAACCTTTTGTCTGGGACCAATTGATTGATCATATCCTTTTGTCATGAAATATGTTCCTTACCAGAACATCTAAAATAATTGCACCCACGCTATTTAGTTCCACGCTCATAAAATAAACTTGCATGTTAGGAATCTCCTTCTTGGGTTATATGTGATCTAAGCCTTCTTCGGGCCTGTTCTCCCCATCTTATTTTCAGTTCATTTCAGTTCAATTCAATTCTGTTCAGTTCGGTTGAGTTGAGTTGCAATCAGTTCAATTCAGTTCCAATCAGTTCAATTTAGTTCAGTTCCTAAATCATTATCATTACTATTAGTTATAATTTAATTCAGTTTAGTTCAGTTGCAATCAGTTCAGTTCAATTCAGTTCAGTTGTTTTATGCCGAAGAGAACATGCCCGAATCATGGTCGCTAGAATACCACATTTGCGTTTGGACTTCTTATTAAGGAACTGAGAGGAGGAAGACATTTATACTTGCAAAGTGCAATTAAAAACAACTAATTAACCCACTTAAATTATCAATTAGTGAGAGAAGAGCTTGGATTTTTAAAACACAAAGTAAATCAATTTCCGCCAAATCTATGAGCCATAATTTGCATTTCTAGAAAACATACCTTCACTTTGAAGCACCAACCCTAATCAAAGCAGACAAAATCCCTTAACCAACAACTTGCAGCAACACAGGAACCCTTAATTGGCAAACCTAACTCCAATCGAATCATTGAAAGAGAATATGAAAGTGAACAAGGGAGATATTCAAGGGAATCTAGCATTTTGTTGTTTGTTCAGTTATTTGATGACTGGCATTACTAGATAGCAATATTCTAACTATTGAAATAACAAATGTAGTTTAATTTTAAAATTACTAATTAGAAAGGCAGTTATTTCAATAAGATGGTAAAATAAAAGTATTTATTACCAAATTTTCCAACATAATTTTATGCTATGAATCCCTTGCAAGATGATGCTCAATTGTTTTTATCGATGGTTGGCAAATTAAGCATCAACAACTTCGCAGTTAGTATTATTGACTTAATGCTTTTTGAGTAACGTGTTACCTCTCTCTCTAAAAAAACTGCCCTAAACTCCCAAACCCTAGAAACCCTAAACGCCCCCAACGTCGCCTTGCAGGCTTGCTGGTCGCCGCAGGTCGCCGGCGGGCCTGCTGCAGTCGTCTTCTTCGTCGTCCTCAGTGTAGGTGAATCCATTCCCCTCCCAGTTCTCTTAAATCGAGTTAACCCCCTCCCCTGCGTCGTCGCGTTCCTGTTCCCCCACCTCATCTCCCCCTCCCCCTCTTCCCGGTTGTCGCTGGTGGCATCTGGTCGTCGGCTCCTATAGACACATAATCGTGTCTCCCCATTTAAGGATCCGATGATGAAACATACCGTGGTCTTAATTGGTCCGATCCAAGGGCAGTCCGAAGAGCCATTCAAAACCATTTCGAAAAGTGTTAAAGTCCTATTTTAAAGCCCAATTAATTATTCATGATAATTAATTGTATTTGAGCCCAATTCCTTGAAAATCCCAATTAATTGATAATTAATTAATTTATTTTAATATATAAATATTTTCAAAAGATATATTTTTTAAGTCAAAATCAGATGTTATCCCATAAAATCAGATTTCTGGAGTTAAAAGATAAAAGAGAATCTTTAAAACGCGTTTATATAAAAAAAACTATCAAAAACAAGGCGCTGCGCTTAGCGCAGCTGACTGTGCTGAGCGCACGTGTCCTGCCACGTGGACTTCCACATAGGCTGCACCAAGCGCACCAAAACTGCCACGTAGACTTCTGTTTCATGTAGAGTCCTGCTTCAAGAGAAGCTCTCTGCTTGAGACGCGGATTTTCTTTCTTATCTTTTTAAAAGCGCGTACCACGTGTACACTTTTTATTGTACACGCCGCGTCATACGCTTGCCACGTCAGCTGCGCCAGACGCAGCCAGCGCGTGAGGCGCATTGCCGTTTTCCCTATTAATAGGCCTGATTTCCAAACAGATTTCAGAACGGATTTTTTACATTAACACACTTCGAACTCGACGAACACAATTACGAATTCTCTCTACAAACTACAAAACTTCCCTACAAAACACATACTTTCAAACACAAATACATTCAATCTACATACTTTCATACATTCAGATTTTCAGGCTTCACGATTGCTCGTCCCGGAGGTTGTCAATCTCTCAGACCCAAGCCATGGTATAATCCTGAGGGTCCTTAAATAAATTATTTTTATATTGAAGTTACTAACAGTTTTCTTTCCTGATGTAGATCTTTAATGTAAAATCGCTATACTGTATATTCTAACCCTTTTTCTATATTTTATTTTATTATTATTCATGCCTTTGTATATTATATGCCTGCCTGATCATTATATGCATATTATATGATTGTCCTACTTTATTGCTTTTATCACCCACATGTTATTTTTGCTAATCAAAGACCTAAAGAACTGCTCTAATTTATTCTGATAATTTGGACAACCTGCTAGGAACCTTGTAATTTCATTGCATAATAACATGTCACTAAAAATTAGTCTTTTATGTGTTTGCTGAACCAACTTAGACTGAATATTTTTAGGGTGTATTAAAACATTATTTGATTATTCTTTGGCATAAATTCTGCAATGAATCGATATTTAGTACAGGCCAGCAATGGGCAATATAGTTCCTGACTATATTGTACCCTCACCCCCGAACTCAATCTTTGGTTCATTTTGACCATCTATGGAGTCAGGACGGGGAAATCTACATTGGATAATTTGTCCCTATGGTTTTCCCTTATCCAATATAATTAGGTTTATGATTCTTCAGGAAAAAGAATTGTTGGCCACTTATTTCAAAACAATTTTCAATAAAACCTTAACAGAGGGGTAGTTATATCTAATACGCGTTCACACCGCGTAGGCGAAATAAAAACACACCTACAATTTGGTGACTTCACTGGGGATGATTTAAAAAAAAAAAAGATAATTTTAAATGAGCAGGTGAAACTTGAAAAATACGATTCATTCTTATTTTTATCCCTTAGAATAATATACAGTTTTGCATATGCATGGCTACTGTTCAGCCACTATAATGACAATCTACCTTGCCTCATTAGCACATGTACTTCTATGTGTGAGGTCACCCCCGGGGGTTTACGCTTTGTCCTTCCAAAATTCTTCCTGAGTGATAGTGTTGGATCTTAGTCATAAGCAAACCTACCCAACCATGGCATTGTTCTCTTGTTCCTGACTTGAGACTGGAGTGCGTCTTACACGTGGCCACCTCTTTAAGCAGGGGTACGAAGCGTGGGATCAATCTCTTAGTCATGGACCCTTTTCAGACTGAACCTAAACCTGACCAATAGTTTCAAACATAGAACGGGACTTTAGGTTGGAACTTTTGCATCCATGTTATATGACATTTGCCTGTGATTGCAATTTTCTCCTGCTATTATTTTGTCAAATTGTCATTATTATGTGTCGTTCCTAAAATCACGTCTAACAAACAACAAAAAATTCTACAATCGGCCAATACGTCGCCTAAATCCCCGAAAAACGCGTCGGGGAGTAGTGCGCTAAGCGCATTAAGTTGCGCCTGGCGCACCACTCCCGCGCCAGACGCACGTTTGTGCGCCACGCGCAGCAATGCTGCGCGGCACGCAGTCTGTGCATCGCACGCTTTTCGTCAATTTACTCGTCGTAATGGTCGATCCTATATTCAGTCCTATGTTTGTTTGTCTTATTCGCGTAGTACATGGTCATTCTAGGGTTCTCACCTAATCAAACATTCAAAAATCAATCTTTTCATGCAAGGTCAAGTCTATCCTAAAAAAAAGTGCATCTAAAATGGTCATTGTAGAGTTAGAGTTGTCATGCATGTCTACCTCTTCCCACTTTCTCCCTGTTGTTCAACTAATCTTCCCTGTCAATCCTACCTTATCATATTCAATCAATTTCAAAAAAGCTTACATTTTTTAAAATCAATCCTACACCCTCTTTTATTTTACTCTTTTTCAAAAGCATTTACTAATCATCATCATACACGACATTTGCAAAAACATTTTTCAAAATTAATCCATCATCATTTCCTAATAAAAGATAAAAATGAGTTCCTTTCAAAAATGAATTTCAAAAAATTCTAAGCCCATTCCAATTGCACCTTCAATCCAATCCAATCCAATCCAAATCCAATTCACTTGCATTCATTTTAGGCCCATATGCATTAGAGTCCATCTTGCATTCATTCTAGGCACATATGCATTAGAGTCCATTTTGCATTCATATAGGGTCCATCTAATTCGAGTCCATGCATTTATATTGAGCCCGCTAGCATTAGAGTCCATCTTAGTCCCATATAAGTCTAGCTCATGTTAAAATCTAGGCCCATTTGCATCTTTATGTGAACCCTAGTCTATGTCAATCCCAGTCCAAGTCTAATCCAACTCTCCAATGTCAAGCCCATGTGTATTTTCAAGTCTAACATCAAAACAATATAGGACTAAGTCCAGAATTAGCTCCACATAAGGCACCACTCATTTCCAAAGTCAATCCAGTCCAATTCCAAACCCGTGTAGGACGAAGTCCAAACCATTAAGCCTAGCGAAGCTAGCATCCCTGTAAGACCATAACGGCACCCCTTTGACTTAGTTAAGCTAGTCATCCCTATGAGACCATAACGGCACCCCTTGACTTAGCTAATCTAGTCATCCCCGTGAGACCATAACGGCACCCCTTTGACTTAGCTAAGCTAGTCATCCCTGTGAGACCATAACGGCACCCCTTTAACTTAGCTAAGCTAGCTAGTCATCCCAGTAAGACCATAAACAACATCCTTTGACCTAGCGAAGCTAGTCATACCTTAAGTCCATAACGGCACCCTTTGACCTAGCGAAGCTAGTCACCCTTAAGTCCATAACGACACCATTTGACCTAGTGAAGCTAGTCACCCTTAAGTCCATAACGACACCCTTTGACTTAGCAAAGCTAGTCATCCTTGTGAGACCATAAGGGCAACCCTTTGACTTAGCTAAGCTAGTCACCCGTAAGACCATAACAGCACACATTGATTTAGTAAAGCTAGTCACCCCTAAGACCTTAAAGGCACCCTTCGAGTTTAGCGAAGCTACTCCTATCTTACATCTATAGCAATCCCAAATCATCAAGTATGGCGAAGCCAATCACCTATAAGTCCATAAAGGCAGTCCATTAAGTCTAGTGAAACTAGCATAACAACCCAATCATTCACTCCAGTCTGCTTGCATAGTCTAGTCCAGTCCACATCTGCATATGCATATAGTTAGACCCATGTCGCCATCATAACCATAATCATACCCATTTCTAATCATTTCCCATTCCCATTTCCACTTTATCTTCATCCTCAGTTCTCATCTCCATTTCCATTTCTCCATCCCTCATTTCCATTTCTCATTTCGAAATGCATTTCTAAAATCTTAAAAGCGAGGTCCACTCGATTCTGTTCATGACCGGTCGAAAGATTACAATTTAGGAGCGCCTAATGGAGAAACAAAAAGTTGAGCTTACTCTAAAGCTCATCAGTCGCACTATCATCACCCCGACTTCAATCAGAGTGATGAAGATTACTTTTGACCGCCTTCACAATAGAGGCGTGATCACTTCCATAGGGTCTACCGCCTTCACAATAGAGGCGCAATCACTTCTATAGGGTGACTCCATACCCTGCACTTAAACGAAAATTCAAAAGGTGCAACCTACATTTGTACAGCAAATTCCAACGGAATAATGAACATATGACATCTAGTGTTGGATCTTACAAATGCACTGTAAAACATGGTCGATAACAACAGACTTCTAATGCTTACTATAACGAGAATCAGCATCACCAGTAACTTTTTTGCGCAGTACATCGACAATTCAAAAGGGCATAGTCCTTTATTTCTGGTTTCCTAGGATGAGTCATAGAGTCCTTACCCTGAGCCATTTTTGTCCTTTCCCATCGAGTCTATGTCACTATAGGACTTCATCTATTATAGCCTTTCCATTTTCATTTTATTTTATTTTTCTTTTTATTTTCATTGGCCTTCCGTCATTTTTATTTATGTTTCTAATTCAATGATGAAACTTAAATCGCCTAATGAACTTGACTAATTAAAAAGATTTGAAAAAAAAAGAGAAAAATGAAAAAAAAGGACATACTTTGGATAAGGAGTTATTCCCTTTTCCTCCATCACCTTCCATAAGCCATCATCTTCATTAGCCAAATGGCCTTTCAATTCAAAGCTCCACATATACCTTCAACTAATAACTCGTGTGCAAGCCTTACTACATAAAAAATAATAATCAATACCAGGCAAAAACAGAAAAAAATTCAAAGTGCGAAAAAATGAAAACAACAAAAGAAAACGCACAAGATCAAAAGAAAGAACCAAAGGCAAGAAATGAAAAGTCAAGCTAGGGGGCTTGCACACAAGTTCTACCCCTCATTCAAATCCTTCAAGCCTTAACCTTCATCTAAACCTCAAGCCTTCAACCTTTCATCAACCTTAACTCCTTCTTCAAGGTATGTCTGAGCCCGCTAGGTTGAAAACCCGAAAGGGCGGCCTAGGCAAAAGTTAGGGCACAAAAAAAAAATATAATAAAAAAAAGAAATCTGATCAAGAACTACGAATGATCTGATTCCGCAAGGATACGTAGGAATCCTCATCTCGAGGTCAGACCACTTCAATAAAATAAAAATTAGTCATGGTCTAATGATTTGACTTTCTAGAATTTAAGAGCATACTCTTTCTAGAGCCAAACATAGACTCGAGTCTGCACCTAGCCTCGTTAAAGCCTTTTCCCACCTACATTCATTTAAATCACAAATTCAAACCTTTTATTTTTCGATCCACGCTCTCCTTGTCCCTGAAGGACTCTCCGACAATTCCATGATTTCTGGCGATATTTGACTTTGCCTATATCAACTTCCCAAAGAAGAATCACCAGCGCAATCCCCAGTGAAAACTTTCAAAGTTCAAGACAGATCAACTACATTTCGATATCAGATCAAGTACATTTCAATCAAGGCTCATAATGCCTAATTCACGCAAGCTCACCCAAAGTGGGGGCTTCCTACGTGTGGTGGTTTCTCCAATTCAAATCAAACTCCCAAAGAGTTGTAATCCGCGGACCTCGTTTACGAACCCCGATTATTTACTAAAAACGATTTTCGAAAATCATTCTATCTATTTCTGATCATTCTATCATTCTACATATCCACATCTTCTAGCCTGGTAAAATCCTGACCTTGCATTGCAGCTTTGCAAAACCTTGACCTTGCATTGCATTTCATACATTCTAATCTTGCATAACCCTGACCTTGCATGACGTGTCACCCTTTAGCTTTGCATAACCTTAATCCTTGCATTGCGTCTCATGCATCCTTAGAGAGTCTAAGTTTGCATTAATGCATCACTATATGCTTTATCTAAGTTGTTTGCACCTGTGTGCTGACATCTTCTCCGGCAAGTAATCAGATTGCTTGTAGTTATTGTCCTTCATACTAACTTTGTTTTGCAGAGACCGGCGTATATAGATCAGTTCTAAACCGCAGAGCGTTTAGAATCGTTCTCCTTCCCGACACCGTATACTTTGACTTTCGGTTTTCTGAACCTCAGTCAAAGTGGGGGCTTCTGTAGACACATAATCGTGTCTCCCCATTTAAGGATCCGATGATGAAACATATCGTGGTCTTAATTGGTCTGATCCAAGGGCAGAGCAGTCTGAAGAGCCATTCAAAACCATTTCGAAAAGTGTTAAAGTCCTATTTTAAAGCCCAATTAACTATTCATGATAATTAATTGTATTTGAGCCCAATTCTTTAAAAAGCCTAATTAATTGATAATTAATTGATTTATTTTAATAAATAAATATTTTCAAAAGATATATTTTTAAGTCAAAGTCATATTTTATCCCGTAAAATCATATTTCCGGAGTTAAAAGATAAAAGAGAATCTTTAAAACGCGTTTATATCAAAAAAAAAACTATCAAAAACAAGGCGGTGCGCTGAGCGCAGTTGACTGTGTTGAGCGCAACTGACTGTGCTGAGCGCACGTGTCCTACCACGTAGGCTGCGCCAAGCGCACAGGCTGTGCTAAGCGCACCAGAACTGCCACGTAGACTTTTGTTTCATGTAAAGTCCTGCGTCAAGCGCAACTCTCTGCTTGAGATGCGGATTTTATTTCTTATCTTTTTAAAAGTGCGTACCACGTGTAGACTTTTTATTGGTCACACCGCGTCATACGCTTGCCACGTCAGCTGCGCCAGACGCAGCCAGAGCGTGAGGCGCAGTGCCGTTTTCCCTATAAATAGGCCTGATTTCCGAAAAGATTTCAGAACAGATTTTTCACATTAACACACTTCGAACTCAACGAACACAATTACGAAATCTCTCTACAAACTACAAAACTTCCCTACAAAAACTTATACTTTCAAACACAAATACCTTCAATCTATATACTTTCATACATTCAGATTTTCAGGCTTCACGATTGCTCGTCCCGAAGGTTGTGAATCTCTCAGACCCAAGCCACGGTATAATCCTGAGAGTCCTTAAATAAATTATTTTTATATTGAAGTTACTTACAGTTTTCTTTCCTGATGTAGATCTTTAATGTAAAATCGCTATACTGTATATTCTAACCTTTTTTCAATATTTTATCTTATTATTATTCATGCCTTTGTATATTATATGCCTGCCTGATCATTATATGCATATTATATGATTGTCGTGCTTTATTGCTTTTAGCACCCACATGTTATTTTTGCTAATCAAAGACCTAAAGAACTGTTCTAATTAATTCAGATAATTTGGACAACCTGCTAGGAACCTTGTAATTTGATTGCATAATAACATGTCACTAAAAATTAGTCTTTTATGTGTTTCCTGAACCAACTTAGACTAAATATTTTTAGGGTGTATTAAAACATTATTTGATTATTCTTTGGCATAAATTCTGCAATGAATCGATATTTAGTAGAGGCCAGCAATGGGCAATATAGTTCCTGACTATATTGTACCCTCACCCCCGAACTCAATCTTTGGTTCATTTGACCATCTATGGAGTCAGGACGGGGAAATCTACATTGGATAATTTGTCCCTATGGTTTTCCCATATCCAATTAGGTTTATGATTCTTCCTAAAAATAATTGTTGGCGACTTCTTTCAAAACTATTTTCAATAAAACCTTAACAGTGGGGTAGTCAAATCTAATACGCGCTTACAACGCGTAGGCGAAATAAAAACACGCCTACAGCTCCCCTCCCTTCCCCCTGGTTCGTCGGTCTTCTGTTTCACCCCCTCCCCTGTTTTTCTGTCGTAGGCTCGTAGCACGCCTCCCCTGGTTTTTGTCGATGCTCGGGTCCAGCTATTGTCAACCACTTCCAGTCGAGTTATGTATCAAGTACCGAACAACGCTAGCCTCTATATCAAGCAGATCAACCTCTGTAGTGTTAGTTTTAACTTAGTTTGGTTTGTAAGAGCAAGTAAAACTCAATTTAGTGTTCTTATGTTTTTGTTGTTTAGCATAGGTTGTATGCCGTGTTTTAATTATTGCAAATTTTCTCGATGTCAAAAAAAAAAAAGCCCATTGATATGTACTCGTACACTGTACTCGTCAAAATAAAACATCCATTGATATGTGGCTATAATTTTTAAGCTCAAGTTCAATTTTAAGATAATTTGAACTTGAAAATGTAAGCTTGTCAAGTGTTATGAGACGTAGCAATCCCAAGTTTAGTCTTGATCACTTGATTTGACTCATTAACCTCCCAATTCACATCACTTTCAAACTTTCTCCCTCTCCAGTTATATCCCATGTGACTAGAAACTAACTGCTCCATACAAAATCTCATACTTCGTATATCAATTTTCATACCTATTAAGAGCGTCAAGTGTCCAAAACAGGTACATGACATAATTTAAAGGACTCGTGTAGCATAGAATATGACGCTCTATAGTTAAAAAAATATACAAATATAACTGAATCAAGTAATTTCAAGAAGTTTGATTCTACAGCTAATCTAAAAAGCTTAAAGTCAAATAGCATAGTGATAAGCATTACATGGCCAACTAAATGCAGTGTACTGTTATGCTCAGGGCCAAATGACCATTAACAGAGCCTGCATAACCATAAGTTAAGCTGAGGTTATGTCAAAATAAACCTTCGACAATGAAGTAGCCAGTCAATTTCCGCACTCAAGAAGCAGTTCCCCGTGGAAGTCATGAATACAATTGGCATGATCGACATTAGAATTGCTAGAGACAAGCTGACACTGACCAGAGTGGAACTTGTAAATTAGAAAAATATCTTCAGTTCTTTGTGTTTTATTATCCCTTTTGAGGCTCTTGCTCTATTTTCCTTCTAGTTCTCTTATTTTTTGGAGGCGGTAGGGTGGACTCGGAGAAGGTGTATGTCTAGCTCGTACCTGAACTATATAGATCATTGTCATCAAGTTTGCTTCAATTTAGATCCGAGAGCATGTATGCTCAAATGGAACCATATCTGATGTCAGCGGGTCTTCCAGATCCCTGACCAACGGAAATGTAAGGGTTGTTACTCTCATCCGCTCTTTGGTAACCATGAACTCCTCCAGCCACCTGTCATCAACTAGAACTTCAGATAAACATATTGGAACAAAATGAAAAGATGTTCAAGTGAAGGTAAAATATGCAGGGTATTGGACTATTTCACAGCATAATAACATTATGATACTGGACACTAGGCAATACACCTCAGACCAAGCAAAATAAAACCTAGATCTCGCTAGTCATAGCTAACTCTGATCCTTGGACACGCATCAACACTTGACACTGCACCACACCGCTCCAAGTGACCACATAACATTCTGAAAGCAATTGTGGGCCAGCACCCAGGCCTCAATCTCCCCCTCCCCCCCCCCCTCCCCTCCCCCAGAGATAAATGGCAGATAATATGAAGGATTAGAACTTACAGTTTGCAGAAAAGCTGATAAATAGGTCATCCCTGGTAATGCATCAAGCCCATGCTGCAAAAATAATATTCATGATCAGGATAATGCAGACTTTTCCTTTTTCTTTTCTTTTTTTTTTTGTGGGAGAGGGGGGGAGCCTGGCTGATTCAGAATTAACACAATTTGAGAGGCTGAAGATTAAGAAAGTTCAGCTTACAATTTACACATGGTAAGCAAAACGGAAGATCATACCTGGTTTTGCACCCGTGCTTTATATATAAATCCACCACAGCAGAGCAGGGTAAGTGAAACAGAGAATCTGCTCAAGAAATCCCAGAAAGTCCTTATGTCAAATAGGGATAAAGTGAATAATGCAATTAAAAAAAGGGAGTATAACTTTATATGAAACAAGATAGAGACCTCAAGATCAGCAGTAAAATATCACAATGTTTTCTCATTTTTCGAATGACAGAGGGGGCAGAATTCAGTTCTCGAGCATGACATAGAAAACTTTTTAACTCCGAGGTGCAACTTCATCTTTTACATAGAAATGCTAGTAAATTACAAGATCATTTTAGAATGTTATATTTGAAGTTGTCCAGAGTGAGTCATATTGCCTATTTGTTTTGTTATCTGAGTTTTCAGCAAGTGAGATTATGAAGGTATAACCGTAGAAGAAAAGGCGGAGGGCAAATCGTTTGGAAGTGGACTGGAAGCAACATACAATTGCTACACACTGGCAGCATCTAAAGAAAATAAACTATCAAAATGAAAAAGCTATTATAATTAGAAACATTAAATTGCCCACATGCAGGATATTATTCCAAATATAGCCCATGCTTTTCTTGCCTCCTTCCCATCATCTTGTCTATGATCTGCAAAATTTCAGCATTGGAAAAAAGAAGTTTGTCATTTTAAAATGATTGGAGACTGCTCCTTATAAATGCATACTACTACTGAATAAATATACTTACCACACATTTTTGTGAGAGTAAACTTCACTGGCTCATAATTCTCCACAGGAATAGTGATTTCCACTTCATAAGGTGTTTTTCGTGCCTTTTTACCTGTAAATTCAAAAGTTAAGAGACTACTTTACCTCAATAGGTAAAAACACATAAGCT
The DNA here is from genome assembly GCA_947646795.1 of Beta lomatogona. NCBI lineage: Eukaryota > Viridiplantae > Streptophyta > Magnoliopsida > Caryophyllales > Amaranthaceae > Beta > Beta lomatogona. The sequence goes on along the minus strand of CANSNZ010000464.1, from coordinate 75,937 downwards.
GCAGCCATACATGTCCAGTCTACAGTCAAAACAGTTGGTGATAAAGTTGTTGGTGAATTTCCAGAAGCACCGGAGCCAGATAGTTGAATTTCTAGGCCATTTTGTGGGAATACCTGAACATAATAGACAAGAGCCAATCAGCCAAATCAACATTTAAAAATCGTGGACATTTATTTTCCACCGTTTGGGGAGTCCTAGTAGCAAAAGCTATGGTACACAAAGTACTCATGCAAAGTTGATACTCAGCGGGACAAAATCACCTTTACAGTGGGTTTTTGTACCAAATTCGAGAGAGATGCAATTGCAGTCATATAAAGGGTCAAACGAGTCTGTTCAGTACTAAAGCTGCACAACAGAAAAATCACATATATCAGCAAAAACAATTAATATTTCAGTCTCAGACAGCCCAAATAGCAAAGTATTTCAGGGGAAAGCCTAAAGCAGTACAGCTCATATCAACAAATGCAGTGTGCAGACTGCATAATAACTTCTCATAATAGGCCTTACCTAAATTCATTGTGAGACTTCTCAAAACCATGTTGAGTCATGCCATTGTACACCTAACATTCCAGAAGATTCATTAATCAGACCAATTAGGTTATCGGCATGTGGATTTGACATTTATAACCGATAGATTCTTACAATTTCCCATGACCGCGGGTGGAATCCAATAGTGAAGCCTTCATATACCCGTGGACCACGTTTCTCGCACGGAATAGCAAGTTCTACAAGCACTCTTTTGCAAGTTGCAACCAGTATACATATAATCAAACAACTAGAATTTAATTCTCACACAATAGTCAGAGTACAAACAACAATCTCAAGGTACTCTGCGAAGCAAACCACAAACAACTCTTAATTTAATAACCCACATCACTTACTAGCAGTAACATGTGTCACTGTAGTTATAGATAAGAGAAATATATAAACACTAGATTGTGAAAAAATTATTAAGGAAGCCGATATAAAGAAACTCAGACAATCAAGATTGTATCCTTCCTTCCTCCTCCCCCCTCCCCCCCAAAGGCCAAAACTCCCTCTTTTTTTGTTGGTTAGCACGATATGACTATATGATATTACAACAGATCCTATCACAAGTATGTGGCGATTAACAAGTAAACCAAGAGGGCGAATACAGTTGTGCAATTGGTATGAGAAAGAAAACGAATAAAAGAAAGAAAAAAGAGAGATTGATCTTAGACACAATCAATCAGTCAAGCACCAATAGGAACGTACAGGACAGAGTTACACATTTATGTTGATGGAATCCACAAAAAAAAAATAGATACTATTGTTCATAAACGGCATGAACTTATTGCAGAAACTAACAGAATAACTTTGCTACAATAGCCGAGAACAAATAGATAATGACTAGTACATAAAGGTGTTGCTATAGTAATTATGATACTCTTTCTAAAAAAATGTCAATAAAAAATTAAGATCCCATGTAATCTCATGATGGCAAGTAATTATTATGCAGACAAGAGATACACCATCACAAAATGATATCACAACGAAGATATGAAAATCATAATTAACTACATGATTCAGTACAATCAGAAATAAATTTCTGGAGCACTACCTGCAAGACGATTCATATGAAACGCTGCATATACATCCAAGTTCACCTGAAATGTGATAATGCAGAAAAAACATGTCATCTAACTATCTGAGACGTCAGAGATGATATAACTTAAAGTAAAGAGTACATATATATCCAGTTCATAACCTTTACATTGTCTGCTCAAACAACTTCCGCATATGATGTTTACCTAATGAGGAAAGATGAGAAAGCATGTCAAACATCAACAATAATACAAACCAAGAATAAATTTGCATGCCCACTTGGATGAAGAATTCCTGAATGTCTAACCTGAGCTGTCCGCCCCAATTTGTCATAGCTTTGCTCACAATTCATAAGATCACCCTCATAAAATCCCTAGATATATCAACAAAGATCAACCAAAGTAACTATAGTAAGGAAGCATAGAGGAGGGTTGGAGGAGAGAACAACACCGTTGGCCAATTATTAATTGCACGAAACCCATTCCTCTACCGTGATGGAAGGTGACTGTATATCTTCCAAAAATCAATCTAAAGGAACAATGCCATACTGCTAATTTCTCTCTTAATCCATAGAACAGAACACACACACACACACACACAGAAACCAAAAAAACGAAAGAGAAAGAACTTCCAAATGGAGGTTCACATTACAGAGTTACCACATAACAAGAGTACAGATAAAATGTCAAAGAAAAAGGATTAACCAAAAGGCAAATGCTTTACGCTACTAAATATCGGCAAGCACTGTCAGAAAGAAGGTTGATTGGGAACGACGAGAATGTCTAGAAAGTATAACTTATCAGTGCACAGTAATTTTCAATCAAGGCTCGCTCCCAGTAAATGTCCCACCCCACATTTTCAGCGTGCAAGGAAACTGAAGTGCTTTTAAAAAATAAAAATAAAAATCTCCATCCTTATATATGCTTATAATACAATTGCAGTTTGCTTTGCTTCAACTGCTTTTCTCTTCTCCTTGGTCACTGCCTTTATAGAAGCCTCAGTTTGACCCTAGTGCTACCATAAATAGAAAATGAGCATCTATTTTCTGATGATCTAATCAAAACAACTATAAACGCTTAATTTAAGTATCAATATTCTACTTTAGAATATGAAGCAGACAATTTTTATTGTCCAATGTTATCAGGATCGGGATCCTACTTTATATCGCAAGGGTGGGTAGGATCGAATCGTAGGATCGTAAGATCCTACAATATAGGGTAATTAGTGATAATTATGCTATAATGTGGTCAAAAGACTCATGTTAGAACTTTACACACATTAATAATGACGTTTTTCATTCCCAATGGTGATAGTAGTTCAATACTCTAATATTGAAGCAACATGTGACCCAAAGCTAATAGGAGAAAGATAATATTTGGAATTATTTTGTGAATTTTTATGATAGAATCGGATCGTAGAATCGCAGGATCGTAGAATCGTGTTATGATCCTACCATGTGAATTTTGGTAGTTGGGTAGGATCGAAAGATCCTATTAAATTAAGATTCTATGTAGGATCGGGATCGAAAAGGTCCTTCCGGATCGTAGAATTGTAGGATCGTAAGATCCGGATCAGGATTTCAACAAGTTGCACAGATAATACAGCTCAAACATAGAGAATTTTGCGGAAATTAGCAAATAGACAAATTGGTTATCTCCAATGGTAAAGGTGATTAATCAGTTAACTTTACAAGTCAAGAATACAATTAACACCAGAAAGCTAAGAGGTTTATTGAACCAGATACTGTAAGCCACAGTTGAATTTAAATGTTAATGAACATTGGATTTTTGTCCAAATCAACATAAGAAAAAGAAAAATACAGAGCCTATGAAGTCAAGGATTACTTGAACAAAGTTGGCGCTTCCAAAGCCAGCAACAAAATGGTTAAATTTATCAAAGCGACCAAAATCAACATATCCCTGCACCCAAAATAAGAAAAATAATTAATCTACTGTCATGTAATGTTATAAGGATCAAACACTAAAAAAGTTCAGAGGACAAATGCCTCAAAATTTACTCAGCACAGTATGTAATTAAGATAGAACCACCTTAAAGCAATTGGCTTTTCTTTCTTGATGTTTTTAAGGTAGTTCAATAGTTTAACAAATCAGATAAGATACCAAAATAAGATCAAATACGGTACGAAACGAAAAAAAGGCTTGTACTTGTTAATAAAGAGATCAAACAAGATATTGGAAAAATAAAGGGAAATTCTCCCTGGTAGCCCTCTACTATTGTTTTTTCTCTATGGTAGCACTTATTAATTTATTTTCTCTCTAATAGGCCCAAACTACTCTAATTGCTAATTCAGTAGACTTATTTGAAGATTAACGTTAAATTGCTGTTAGTGTGTCATTAGTTGCCCTAACCTAAGTTAGAATTCTTAACCTAGGTTAGTAGTTTTTTCTTATGTTCAACTTTATTAACCCACTACCCCCCGTAAAAGGGCAAAAAACCCCACTTCCCATCTAATTCTTAAGTACCAACACTTCAACCATCAAAATTTCAACACCCTCCCATGTCAACTCTTTGTCTTTCTAAACCCCAACATTCACATCAACCAACTGAACAAATTGCTTGGTCTTTGATAATTTAGTTAATTTTTCTGTTTTTGTTTATTAGCAGCTATTGAAGATTGTATTTGTGGCCTTTTTTTTTTTTGAAAATTCGGTGCAATTGGAAATTCAGTGATGCATAAATTAGGGTTTCCATCAAGTGTTATTTCGTGAATTATAGGTGTTTGTGGGCAAAAATTTCAATTTTTTATTTGCTTCAACATCAGGTATGCCTTGAACCTCTGAATTATGCTTCTATTATGCTATATTTGGTTGATTTGAGAACATGCTCTGTTTTTTTATGTTATTCATAGTTTCTTCTATTTGATCAAGGGTCATAAACTTTTCACTCTATATTAGTTCATAATTTCTTCTATTTGCTTCAACAACAGAGCACAAGTAGTAGACAAGGAAATTACTTAAGTTAAGCCATGATTATTCATACTTGTGTAAGTGTTATTGCTTTCCATGCAAAATTCTAGACAAGACGCATCATGACATGACCATTACTAGTTTTCCTTAATAACTCACACTATGACTATTACTATTACAACTACAAAGTTTCCTTTATTGTCTTCCTAACATGGTATAATGACCAGATTTAATGACCATAAAATTACTTTATGTTGTCTCGCAATCTCTAAATTTTGTATGATTAATTATTGCTTTGTCTGCAATCTGTAAATTTTTCCCTGGTTTAGTGTCTCATTTCATGTTTATTTAAAATGCAATTTGCTTATGGTTTGTCTATTTTGTTTGTGATGTTGTTGCGAGTATGGATGAAAAGGTGTTGAAGTTTCATTTTATGGGAAAGGGTGTAGATGTTGTAGTTGATGACATTGACAAGGTCATGTTGATAGATCTAATTGTTGAGTACTTGGATAAGGCGTAACAACAAGACATACAACACCCCAAATATCCCGATTTCAACTATGTTTACGAGATGGCTCATTTTCAATTGAATAGTGATAAGGACCTAATGAACATGTTTACAAACTTACCAAACAGAAAAAGAGATCTATATTTGGGTTGGGGAATTGAGTGAACCTACTGCATTATTGATTGATGTTTTCTCTTTGAGAGCTACCCAAAGTTCGGTTGTACCACCCTATGTTGAGCCACCTATTACGCAATATAACCGTTCGGAAGCTCAACCACCTAAAAAATTGACCCCTAGAAGGAGTTGTAGAGTGCAATCTAGTTCACCTAATGATGAATGCCATGGAAGCAAAAGTTCACCAAAGTGGTAGAATTTGCCTCTTTTATTGATGGGACTTTCAACAACATTGACTTGGATGAGACTTTGCATGACATTGTTGTATCTAAGGCAACTACTCATAAAGGACGGGGGGAGGGAGGGTACAAGGAAAGGGAAATAGACCTTTATATCCGAGATCGGTCAAAATGACACCCCCGACACTTGAGACTTCTCAACCAAAACCTACCACAACCATTGTCTTGCATACTCCGAGTTTTGGAAACCCCAGCCATTCAACCACAATTGAAGTGGAATGCACTTTTGAAGAAGTCGTCATACAAAAGTTTTCAACCTAAGAAAATCCCCAAAACCACTGCCATAAGGAAGGGGATAGTGTCCAGTACTACACAACTAATGTCAAGTAAGGGCAATGGTAAGAGGATAAGAACAACTACTGTCAGTTTGATTGGGGATCCGAGTGACATAGAAGAATTGAATCTAGATGATGATGAGGTTTACAGTCCCACAAGCAGTGAAATGCAAGAACTAAGTGAAGATATTGAAAGCCTTGATGATGAGGGTGAAGATGGATCTGATGCAGATTATGATTTCATGGTGAATGATAGTTTTGATCCTTATGAGGGTCCAACGTTGGATGATTTTGGTGATGAGGAAGACAATTACTTTGCTAAATTGTACAAAAATGGTGAAATGTATACAGAAGAAGAGTTTGGCAAAATAGTCCTCAAACCATGGCAGATTTTCATGGACAAACAACATCTAAGAGATGTTGTAAGAGATTATTGCATACAAGTTGGCTTCTCTGTAATAATTATAAGGGCAAACAATGCTAAATACACTGCAATATGCTCTGCTTTGAGCTGTAATTGGAGATTGCATGCAGGGAGATTACCCGATGGAATTACTTGGGCCATCAAATCAATTCAAAATCCAGAGCACAGTTGTATTGGTCTAGAAACAAGGAATCCGATGGTGAATGTGAAATGGGCTACTAGAGTGCTTCTTGAGGACATAAGGGCTAATAATGATGTACCCGCAAAGGCCCTAAATAAGTTATTGTTTCAAAGATATGGAATTCAAATGTGCCAGAGCACACTGTACAGAGTTAGGAAATTTGCATTGATTGAGATTCATGGGGGCCATGATGTTTCTTACGGCTATCTCCCTAATTATTGTGAGGTTATAAAGTCACTTAACTCTAGATCTATTGCAGCATGCGCATGGAACCCACCAACACACCCTGAGAGGCCCCTGGGTTTCACTAGCATATTTATTTCATTTAAGGGTGCTTTGGATGGTTTGTTTGCTGGATGTAGGAGCTTAGTGGGTGTTGATGGAGCCCATTTGAGTGGAAATTACGGTGGTGTTGTTCTATCTGCTGTTGCTCTTGATGGAAATAATGAGATATTTCCATTTGCGTGGGCTATTGTGGCTGGTGAAGATGAAGAAGCTTGGAAGTTTTTTATATGGCATCTCAAAAATGTGTTGAAGGATTCAGGCAGAGGAGATGAATGGTGCATAATGTCAGATAGACAGAAGGTATAATCTCTAAATTTTGAATTTCATTTAGTAGTTGCCTTAGCTTTGTATTCAATGTAATGACCAACTAATGTTGTTCTAGGGTATTATCAAAGCCATAGCTGAGTTGTGGCCTAAAGTGGACAGGAGATATTGTTGTAAGCATCTCAGCAAGAATTTCAAGAAAAAGTTCCCCGGACCACTCATGTTAAGCTTATTCTGGAAGGCTAGTGGAGCTTACTCTCCTTTTACATTCAAGAAGGCCATGGATCAATTGCAAAAAACAAATCATTTAGCAGTGGTTTGGTTGGCTGAAATTGGAGCACAATCCACTTGGTCCAAACATGCTTTTAAACCTATTGTCAAGAGTGATGTCAACAAAAACAACTTCGTCGAGAGCTTCAATGCAACTTTAGGCATTGATAGATGTAGGCCTGTTCTTACATTACTTGAAGGTAATTTAGACAAACTAATTATAGAGTTCCAATGGAAATGTAGCCCTTGTATTAACTCAAATATTTAAAAAACTAATTATATTTGAATGGTTGTCCTATTTGGCAGGTATTAGAAGAGTCACAATGGTGAGAATGGCAACTAGGAGGCAAATGTGTGAGGAATGGGATAGAGAAGACATTTGCCCCAACATAATCAAGAGACTCCATGTATTGAGCAATGAATCCAGAACATGTGTACCATACCTAAGTGGTGAAGGTGAATATGAGGTGCAAGATGGAAAATCAACCTTGCTCGTAAGCCTCAACAATATGACTTGTAAGTGTGGAGCTTGGCAACTTAGTGGGTTGCCTTGTAGGCATGCTATGAGGGCCATTCACCATGCAAGGCTTGACCCAACAAGTTTGTAAGTGAATGGTACTCTGTTGATATGTATAAGGTAACATATGGAGCAAGCATCAATTCTATTCCAGACAAAGAACAATGGCCGGAGAGTTCTTTACCTTTCATTGAACCACCTGCATTTAGAAGGGGTGTTGGAAGGCCTTGTAGAAATAGAAGGAGGGAAGAAGATGAGCAAAAGAAGTGCAAAAGATCAAAAACTGTCAAATGCAGCATTTGTAAAGAGTTTGGCCACAATTCAGCTACTTGCAAAGGAGGGTTGACAAAGAAAGGAAAAAGGTAAAACGAAGCAAAGCAAGAACAAGAAGGGTTAGTGAGATGACAGATGTGCTAGGATTAGTTGGATTTTTTGTTGCTTTTACTTTGGTATTAATACTATGTTTACATTTGTCTTAATAGTATGGATATATTATTTGCTGATGGTTTTGTTGATTATACAAATGACCGAGACCGGTGTTAGCTGCATATTGTAGCAAATTGATGCAAATACCACGTTATTTATGACAAACTTTTTGTCAATGCAAGGCTTTTTTTTTTATATACAAATTATATGGATTTCAAGTTCTCGAAGTTCCTTTATCTTTGTGTTTGGGTGAAAGGAGTTCATTTGAAATTCTAGAATTGGATGAAATGAGTTGTTTGGGAACCAAAGAATTTAAAATGATAGAATTGAACCGATTCTAAAATGACGCTAGAGGCCCTTGAATATATGGAATGCCAAATGACATGCCTTTTGTTGTCATTTCAAATTCTTTATCAAGCCCAAATTTTCACATGCTATTACAACTCAATTTCTCTCTCCTGTGCCACGTCCCTTTCTCTCTGGGACTACTAGAATGCCAATGTCACAACCAGCACCAACTTCATTTTTTGTCATTTCTTCGGCCGATTTTTTTATCAACTGTGAAGAAACTTTCTATACTTCAAGTTCCATGGAAAGCAGGTTCAATCATTTTTATATTTGGAAGGAGGAGGGAAACTGATTTTACAATTTTGAGGGGAAAGGGTAGGTTAGTAATTAATTATAGCTTGGGTTAGATTAATGACATTAACATTTCTAACTTAGAATTAACGGCAATAATTCAACTAAGCCTATGAAATTACCATACACAGTAGTTTGGGGCTATTAGAGAGAAAAAAAAATAAGAAATGCTACCATAGAGAAAAAGAAAAAGCAAAAGTAGAGGGTTACCATGGAGAATTTCCCAAAAATAAAATACCAAAATTAAAGAATAGTGCTTTGCTTCATAAAAAAGAAAAGCTAAGTAATCCAACCATGTCCCCGACATGACCAAAGGCGAAAAGAAAAAACAGAAAGGGTCAAAAGGGAGAGTAAACTGGAACTGGAACTGGAATGAAAAATATAATGAGTTTTGCAGATGAAGAGATTGCCTCAAAACATGTAAGACAGTTTTAGGACAGAGTGCATTTGGTTAACAATAATCACTAACTAAATTCAGAAGATGGTCCAGTATATACAAAGCCAATAAGACCACAGGCGAGTGACACAAAAAAATAAAAAGGCGTCATGAGGTCACATTTGTGGAAAAGTTGCCTGGATTGCAGATAAACCACTGAATTCCAAACAAGAAGCCACCTTGCGTTTCTATCATTCACCTTGAAAAACTTATACATTAAGATTTGAAGCTAAAACTTGCTTCGTGAATGTGAAGGGAGGTGTGAGCAAGAGAAAGAAATGACAGGAAAATAGGTTATGTAATTCCGCCATTTCCCCATCGTTCATCGGTATGGTTCCTAACTGTGCTTTGAGAGCTGACTGTGTTGTATGTATAAGTTTACATGCCTACTATGAACTAGGGAAATCCTAAGTTGCTTGGATGATTAAGACCCAAACTCCGAGTGTAAATGTGGTTTTCCAACATTTTTGACATGGCTCCTGCTGGTGCCTTGACGCCTTTCGGCACCTTCCTGTGCCTACTCTTGAACCTTAAATAGTGTTGAAGGGCTCTAATGTCCCCGAGAAACGTTCGCTTTAACTCCCCTCAATTTCATATCTGGCCCATTATTGTATCATATGCTTGTGAAAGCCTCTAGTGACCCCATGGAGTTTCCTGAACCTCAGATGACTTGACACTGAAGTGGCATAAACCTTAAATTATTTATAAGATAAAAAAAATTATAGATGAGAAATTACAGTATGTGATCTACTCTCCACGTCCTTGCAAAATCGAACAACCAAGTCCGAATCCTGCATGGAGATAGAGAAAAGCAAACATAAAGCACTAAACTGCAACCTGCATTGGAACATATAAGATGACCAAATAAAGTATTTACCTTTCCCTCATACTCAAAGAGATGTCCTTTCCAGCTTGTCTGAGAAACAGTTAAGGAAAAAATAGTTTAAAAGGCATCTGAAAATTAGTGATTACAGTAAAACAACCATCACCATTCACCAGAGTCGTAATGCAACAAGTCGATCCAATTTACAGACCTCATCTCCAAGCAGGGTAATATCGAGTGAGGAACCTACCATTAGTGATGTGACATATAAAGGTCACAGACTCATGAGTCATGATAATATTAGTAAAATTTTAATCTAGAGGAAAACTAATTCATAAATAACATATAACATAGAAGTGCAGCAGGAAGCAAAATCAATGAAAGAAGGGGCGCAGGAGCCTGTTGGTCCAAGAACATCTACAAAGCACAAAGCTAGAGAAAGGAACCTCCTGTCAGTTCGTGAGTAGTTTGCCATAGCCATATCAAGGGCATATACCCAAACTATTCTTTTATCTGTTAAAGGGGAAGGATTAAGGAATAACACAAAAAGTAGCAGCAGAATAAGGAAACAAACTAGCAAGAGATCAGAAATAGAAAAAAACTCTAGAATGAGTCCGAAACCCCCCCCCAACACAACCCCAAAAAAAATTAGGACCCAAAACAGAATTTATTCGTCAATGAAAGTGACAAATGATGAAGGACAAGGGGGATGAGCCACGATATTTTCTCAAGTCAAACACTCAAGATCACGAAGGACTTTTGCCACTTGCATACCCACTATGTTTTCTCTTCTTATTCAATCTTTAATTTTGTTTTTGGATCACCACCCAGCTGAGTAGACAGACACATATTTGAGTTTTCATCACTAGGTACTAAGTATAGCTAACTTCCAGCGTACCAGAGGACAGAAAGACAAGGCAAAAATCTCCATTAATGATCACAATTCGTAATACAAGTAACATATCAGACTTTGGAGATTATTCCAGCGTAAGATGTTGATGATTTCAACTAGTCCCTAGAGCACACACACTAGAAATTGCAAGGAACTCTACTTTTTTTATGATCAGAGCATGCCAATGTTAAGATGAATCTGCGATACACAATATAAAGTGTGTCAAATTTGTAATACCATATGCACAAGGATACAAAATCAACGATGTAGCTGGAATTATCAAGAGCATAGCAATTGGAACTCGGTACTGCCACTGAAGCAACTCCAACCAGCCACGAGAGTCCAGCTGATCCATCAATAGGAAATACAAATAATGAACAAACTATGAAGATTATCAGAACCAGACGAACACTTATCCCTGAACAGACGGGACACGACTACTAGTTTCAAATGATTGAATTCAATGCAAAAGGAACCAAACAACCCAAAAGCTTTTAAGCACATTAAGTGGAGTCCAAACACATGGTTTCATAATCTAACTAGTGAGTGTCCCGGGCGATGCCCCGGTTTGTTACTTTTCTTAACTTTTTGTCAAGTGATGAAAAATTGACGTAATGACATAATAAGTAATTGCATAATTTTTGAAAAATAAACCCTTAAAGTTAAGGGATGAAAGCAATAGCTTAACTTTCTACGATGAATTGGAGTAAGAGTTTATGTCTATAATAAACCTGTTATTATCATAAAAAGGTTAGGTATCTAACTACTTGTGCAAATCTTTTAATGAGATATAATTATTAGACCTTGTGATATTTTATTTTAAAATACTAAGCAATGGTGTTATGTTGGATTAATGGTTAAGCTTCCACTTTTCATTTCAAAGGTCACGTGTTCGATGCCTTGTAACTACACACGTGGCATATAAACTTTCTTAGGCACACCTTTTAATATATTAGTATAGATACATTAAATTTATCCGTAATCGAAACATGGACAACAACACAGACAAAAAAATCGACATTCAAAATCACATACCTAGAATACCCAGCATAAAAAATCCATGCCCAGTGACATAAACAGAAGTGTTCCCTGAGCTTAACATCTGTTCAAACATAACACAATTTCCAAATTTAATAAATTACAGCAGCAGAAACAAATTAAGAATGTGATCATTATTACACTGCCACAGTAAATTGAAATGTGATACAGGAATCATGTGTAAATAAACTAAAACTCGCAAATCAGTAGAAACAATCACATAAATCAAACGAAAACCCTCGAATCCCAAAACTTTGAGATTGTCAATAAATGGAGAAATGGGTTTATAAATTCAATCCAATAGTGCATTCTACAACTGAAATTTGAGTACGAAAAGATCGAATTAGAGGAATATTGTTCGTTGATTTCAATAATTTAGATGATGACACTTTGATTAAAGTAGCAAATCAAACAAGAAAAAGGAGAATGCTGAACAGAAAGAGCGGAGATTAGATTAGTGTTTTCGTACCTCAGGGTTGAAGTATGTAAATCAGAGAGAAATTGAATAGTAGAGTGAGTAATTTGATATTGAGAGAGAAATTTTCGAAGCCTCAAAATTCACCTGAAATCCACATAAACTCATGAACCTCTTCAACGAAATTTCTTGTTTGTTTTTAAGCAATAACTCGGAGTCACAATTGGAAAAACAAATACTCCATAATCTTGACCGTATTTAGTAATTACATCCTCATAATTTTTAATGCATGAAATATCTGATTATTTCTTATATGTGGTAATAAAATCTACTGAAGTTGATTTATGAAAATATAAACTTTTTTTAGGAAGTAAGAAATAAAGATTGCTCATATTATATTATTTTGTCTTATAATATAGTTTTTGTTTTTTATTTTTCACGTGAATTAAAAAAAGTGGAACATATTATGATTTGTATTAAACATTGTATTGTATTGGAAAGTAAAATATGGTTCTTTATTTTATTTAACAAGACAACATTCATTTAAATTTTTGGTAAGTTGTGTTGATTGTATCCACCAATAAAATTAACTTAAACGATCAACAAAACAACCAATTGGATCATGACAGAGTAACTAATTAAAGTAGAAAAATTTGGAATAGGAACATGTGAATTGAATCAGGTAGATTGAATTATGAAATTAAATCGGCGAAAATTAGAGATCAAATAATGTTTAGAGATGAAATGTGGAGAGAAAAGTAGAGTGTTTATTATCTTTACGAAGTTACAAGAAAACTATTCACATGCAACTTCTAACAAACATAAAACTTCCTTTATGTAGCTTATAACTATAACTAATATAGAAGAATCTAGAGAAGGATGTTACATCTAATTAACCTTATAATTTACATAACATTTTTTGGGACACACCTAAAAAGGGAAACAGAGTATTACTTCCTATATTTTTCTTAAATGAAAATATTATAATAGATGCTACATATTATAAATGAATATCTTTTCACCATAAATATTTTAATATATATTATTAAAAAGTTGGTAGTCCCCTACTTTCTCCTTTAAAATACCCATACTTTTTCCTTAATAAATGTTTTTTTATTCAAAAAGTGGTGGTCTCCTACTTTCTCTCTCAACCTTTTTTAAAACTCTCCACTTTCTCTATGTAGCATCTACAAAAAAAAAAACGCAAGAAGTACATTACTATAGAATGGAGAGTGGTTTATATATAAGGACTTTGATGTGTCGTATTTTTATATAGGTTTTAAGTGCATTTAGGTTGCATTTTAGAAACATTTACGTGCATTATGGTTCATAATTGCATAATATTACTTCATTTGAGAAATATTACTCTTTTTGTGTGTTTTTGGTATTCTTTGATGGATTTCAGGTATTGAGAACATAGGAGTATCATTGGACAAACTTGAGTAATTAGGAGCAATTGGAAGGAAGCTGCGTTGATAAAGATCGTTTTAAATATCTTTAAGTGCGAATTGGAGCTCAAACGAAGTTGGAATTTGATTAATAAATTGTGGAAATTGAGTCCTTCTTACTCTTTTAATCATAACTTTTGACTCGACATTGATAATTGGATGATTCTAGCGGCATTAGAAAGTAGGATTGAAGGGCTTTCCAACGATAGGTTGCACGGCCCAAGGCGAATTATATTCTGGGAGATACGGGCTTCGCAAGTTGGCCCTATTTTGCTGAGGCTTCCTACGCGCGCGCGGATTACTTAATTCCGGCCATTTAATGATTTAATTGACCTTCCTTATTTTGTAACTTCGTTTCCTACTAGTATTAGGAGATAAAAAATTATATTAGAGGATTTCTAATTAGGTTAGGGGAGGGATTATTCATTATTCACGTTTGGTTCTTATGGTTTTCTCTATAGTTTCTCCATATTTACCCTAGTTAATTTCCTTATTTTGGAGATTCAAGATTGTGACTTTTATCATGATTTCAAGCATTGCGTTTCAAGTTTTATTCTTTCTTTCTCTTTTGTTTATTTAATTATGTTTTCAATTAAGTTTGTTGTTTTTATTGCCATGATTAGAGCTGGCAAAATATTATCCAGCCCGCCAACCGACCCGAACCCAACCCATTAATAATGGGTTGGGTCGAAATTTTCAACCCGTTTAATTAAATGGGTCGACTTGACCCAATCCATTTAATTAAATGGGTTGGGTCAGGTTGAAATTTTCGACCTGATGTTGACCCGTTTAACCCATTTATGGAAACAAACTAAAAACCCTAACTCATTTCATAGTTAAAAAAATTGGCTAGCCCATATAGAAAGTTAAAAAGTAAAACACCCTATACTCGTCACAGTTAATGTTGAGCAATTGATTATGGAGTTGTAATGGTGTTGATTTTGAACAATAGTTGGGTTTGGTTGGGTTGATTTTGTTGATTTTGAACAACTCTCTTGATTTTGAACAATATCTAGCATCTGGTTATGTAATGGCTTAATGCTAAGTTGCTGCCTACTGTTGTTTTATAACATACTTTTGTTGTTTTACTTTTTTTTTTGGAAAAAACACGAAAAAAAATTAAATGGGTCAACCTTCAGGTTGACCCGTTTATCATAAGGTTGGGTTGGGCTGTAATTCCCAACCCATTTAAGTTAACAGGTCGGGCTGGGTCAAGGGGTTCTCAATCCGTTAACCCGCCAACCCAACCTGATTTTGACCCAACCCGACCCATTGCCAGCCCTAGCGATAATTAGTGAGTAGTCTTTTTATCTAATATTGAGTTGAGCCTTATGAATTGTCTTTGATTCCCATGTTATTGAGTTATATGTTTAGGGTGTTGTCTTTTGTTATTAGTTACCTAGATTTCTCTTGATATTTGATTGTGTAGCTATTTCATAGTATAAAATCAACTAGTGTTTAATCCTGAACCTCGCTGAATTCGACCCGTATGTGCTACGACACCGTTCACTTGTGGTAATAAAAGAAAACCCTAACGGACTTTTTTTGGTCTGTACCTTAATTATGAACCATATTGTGAGCTAGTACTTTAAAAAATACTTTGTCAATTTTACTTCAAATCTATTTTGTTGTTAAATTATATATTTTGTTCCTTTTTCTGATGAAAATTTAAAAATTGGGATTCCGCTTCATATTTAAACTCATGAGACTATTTTCATGTTGCCTCTTTTCTTTCTCACTCTTCAAATTTATCTCCTTGTTATCTCGCAATCTCGCTTACCCTTTCTTCGAGGCTCTTCTTAGTATTACTCGATTAGGTATGTAACACTACTTTTACCATGCTTATCAGGTGTAATTGCCATATTGTCTCCAGATGGTTCATACATTTTTTTATGTCTTATTTGCACAGAAAGGTGAATTTGTTGGCTTGGATGTTGGCTTGGATGTTCAAAATTCTCTCTTCAAGGTGAATTTATATTGGCAGGCTGATCCTTTTTGTATTTACAAACTAAGGGCTCGTTTGGTAAGAGATGTTTGGGAAAAAAATAGAGGTTTGAACTCAAATTAGAAGATTTTACTAGTCAAACATCTATTTAAGTGTTTGATAAAGATATGTTTCAAATAGCTAAACGGGTCCAAAAAGCTTTTTCTTAAAAAAGTTGGGGAAAGAGCTTTTTGACATAAGAGGATTGAAGAATAACTGGGACAAATTACATTATGTCCTAAAGTTCTTGAAAATTACATTAATATATAATAAAAAGTACAATAATTGATTGGCATGTCCTTATTGGTCACTTTACATAATTACGTAGCAATCCGCTATCCGCTACTTACCAAACACCTTCATACGAATAACTAATACAATGAGATCGTAAAATCAGTTAAGATAATCAGCTAACAACTATTCCCTAATTGCCAAACAGGCTGTAAGACAGTAACAGCCTAACAGGTACTATCTTTCAAGTTTCAAGTACCAACATCACAGTAGATCTACCTTATTTTATTGTTGCTTGCGATTGTGTGCCCCAGATTTTGGGAAATACAAACAATTGTAGATGTTGTCATGTTGATAAAACCAAGCCAGAAGCTTACATATCCTCAACATCATCTCTAACATAGTAATATGTGGCAACTTATAGGCTCCTATAGCAGAGGATTGTTGCACATTAAATACGTGTAAAATCAACTATTCTTTCCAACCATGCATGTTTTTCATCTACAAGAGCCCTTTCCTTCCCATTGAGATTCTTAGTTCTCTTTGAGTTGATCATATGATATGATGAGCCAAAATCCAAATCTTCAAGCCGATCAAAAAAATGGCCAAACCGGAGGGATTGCGCCCTCTAACACATCATTAAATCAGGAAACACAGCCGAGCACCAAGGATCCTGGGAGCCTGATCAAGGACGAACAGGTGTATTGGGATCCGAAAACGGCGAAATTCAGCTCTCCTTATTATGATCCGTTTGGTGATGGTGAGGAGGAGGAATTGGTGGCTGTTAGTCCGAGGGTTCGTCAAGGTGTTGCCACCATTGCAGCGTATCATCCCAATGGTGCTCACCGTTAAAATGTATTCCAGCTCTTTCTTTGTAGTGTCTGAAAAGTATGAGTCTTCTTCAGCGTTTTGTTTTATGTATGACTGCTTGTGTTTAAGCTAAATAAGCTGATTGTCATGCCCTGATTTACCTTGTGCAAATGCAATCAGTTTTTATGCTTTTAAAGTTTACTTCTAAAGGGCAATCATAAGTCCGGCCTTGCTCTAGAAAAGTATTGGTACAAAAGTTTACCCATATGTGATGATTTTCTTGGAAGAAAGCTTATATGCCCTTTACGTGGAAAATATCAACTGCTCCTATTAGTAAATAGTAATGTTTATACTACTATTAACTATTGCATAATCAATAAAAAAAATATTAAAGACAAAGGTATGTGTTAGATATTGGGAAGAAAAACTTATTGGAGGTTGTAAACACATCTATCAAACAGGTTGGTCAGGAACTCATGTACCATAGTTTCGAATTTTGGACAGGTTGACCGTTGATTTTCGAATCACTTCAAAGTCAAACTATTTTTCCAAGTTGGTTTGATTTTAGGTTTGAATATAGTGTTCAAGACCTTCAACTAGTGTTCGAACAAATGTTGGAGTTACTTCCTCTTTTGATTTGTCTCTCATTCTGGTTAATTTTTTTTAAAGGTAAGATGAAGGGGATCGGACTCACTTGAGGGGGTAATAAGGGGAAATCCTCAAATGAGTCCCATAAGGTTTGATCCTTGGACTTCAGGAATATGAGGTGGGAAGCGATGTCACTACTCCACCACCTCAACCTATCTCATTCTACTTAATTACTCCCCATAAGTTCATCAATTAACTCATTGGCGCTATTCTTTTTTAGCTGAACATATTTGAATCTAATGGCGGTATTGAACTAAAGTGAACTTAATGAGCTTAATAGAACTGAAATTGTGACACTAAAAGTGTTGAATTGAACTGATAGTTTGGTACTAAGCTGAACTAAACTGAAATGTGTTAAAATTAAACTCAAAAGTATACGGTTTTAGAGTAGCTTCCTTTTTAGAGTCTGATTTTTGACATTGTTAGAAAGGACCTACGTAGGTGCTTTATATAAGGTATACACAATATTTGAGAGTGAATTTTGACCATTAGTTACTCTATTTTTTTAAAATGGAAATATAAATTTAATTAATTAAAAGCCATACAATATCTACCATAGATATCAAAGAAAAATGATTTTACATAACATACAAAGATGCAACACTAATTGCAAATTTTTATAGCAAACTATCCATGAATGGTATCTTTGGAACAAACCTTTGAAACCACATTTTAAACTCCCACATCGTGAGTCTAACAAATCAAACTCCCACTAATAGAGACAAATAAAAACCCAACACTTGGGTAAAAAATCTCTCGAAAATAGGGAGAAAGAAGGACTAATTATTATTAACAAAAACTAGAAAACAAATATATATTAAAGTAGAAATTAAGACTTACCACTATCAAAAAGGATGGTTAATTATAACCTTAAATGAACAAATCTCATGAAAGTCTAATTATCGTAAATCTACCGGCATAATTTTTTTTGAAGTTCTATTTGTCGTTAAAAGAGAATTAAGTTTGAAGCAAATTATAAAAAAATATACGTGACTTATATTTAGTAACGGAAGGAGTGATAAATAGAGATCAAAACAAAATGATATAATGTGAATATATTGATAGTTTGAAATATAGTATTGTTGGGACGTTTCTAATAGAGTAACTTGATCTTTATCCCTTTGCTTATAAATCCGCATTTAAAGAATAGGGATAAACATCCCTTTGAAAAACGGTGGGAGTTTAGATGCTGTCACAACCGTCTGCACTACTATGCGGTGGGAGGTGTTGGCAAGCTAAGAAGAGTGTCCATCACCAGTACAGGTAACTCAGCAACCCACGTGCTTTCCTAAGGGAACGCCACGCCATGCATGAGGACTGAGGCTACCTTGAATGACACGTTATCACTAGTAATATGTAATTATAGGAGAAGACGTAACTCCTTGTTTGAATTTAGTTTTAAGTTATTGAAGGTAATTAATTACTTACTGGTTTAAATTTGTAATCTAAGTAAAAAGCGCGAAAAATAAAAGAAATCAAAGAAATGGCAGATGCTCAAAGAGGAAGAGGTGAAGGCGGCGACCGCGGTGGTGCTGGTGGGACCACAGGGGTGGGGGGATTTGGGATTGCAGGGTTGGGTAATGATACTAGCACTGATCCAAATGCTACTGTTACTGAAAACTATGGTTGTGGAACTGGGGGTATTTATTATGCTGTGTACCAAGAGCAAGTTACTAGGATTCCTGTCTCAGGGGAAGTAGGGCAGGAGCAGGGGCAAGGACAGCTTCGCCGTGGCGATACTGGCGATGAAGGAGCTGCTGACCGTTGGCTGGACCCCACTGGTGGTGGTGGTTTTGAGGGTCGCCGTCGCTGAATTCACTCTTTTTTAGACAGGAATGAATATTAATGGACTAATATGTGTGTGTACGTGTGTGTGATGTCTATATGTATCTGCATTGCATGGCTTTCAGTCTTTTATTTTGGCCTCAGCTCGTCTGTTATGTTTTGGATTACCAAGTGTGTAAGGTTTTTCCAGTACTACTGTACTAGTATGTGCATTAGCAAATTACTGAATAGTAGATGCATGTGTTTTTCTGGTAAGAGCAGCTCCAACAGTTGCTCTTAAGTCCCAGCTTGTAATTTTTCAATACTTGGAGCTACTAGCTGTATTGTTGGAGGAAAATTGCACTTGTTGCTTTGGCAAGCAAAGTAGCTTCACAAAGCTACTTGCTTTGCTCAAGTCTTTGTGGGCTCCACTTAACTTTTCACTCTCAACTTTAATGTTTCATTTCACTTTCCAACGGTAATGTTAAGCAATATATAATTTGTGGAGTTGTAAATTTATTTGCAACGGTAATATTGTGCTACAGTAATGCACGTTTTTTTTTTTTAGTCTATAAATAGGAGTAACAATGTTGAAAAAAAATATACCCACAAAATTTCTATAATCTCCTTCTCTCATATATTATTTCTTTCAAAAAAATATACCCACAAATGGATGAGGATGTAGCTTGGAAATGTTGTAGTTTGGAAATCTGATGTGGCACACAAAGCAAGTGGTTGTAGCTTGCCATTGTAGTTGCTCTAAGCTGCCTAGCTAGTTCTTGTACTCCGACTATCTTCAACATTATCTCGTGTCGTCTCAATATGAGTCGTATACTCCGTACTCGTATCCTCAAATCTCAAGCTCAACGCAACAATATGTTTTTGGAGGCTTTAACATTTCATATATTACTAAATAGCAAATTTCAAATTTTGTGAGTGGAGGAAAGGGAAAAAGTTTGATGTGATATGGGAGGTAAGGGAAGAAGGGATAGCAAAACCATCTTTGAGGAGATTTCCGAACGATTTTCTTCAGCCACAGCCGAATTTGCAGGGCTAGTAGCCCAAGTAGTCACTTCCATTCCTTCCTCGTACTGCACTTTAAAGTTTTTAACCAGTAGGTTTTGGGAAGATTTAGACAGGTTTTTTTCCCGCCAAAGTGTTTGGGGTCTTTGCATTGGGCCTTGTACTTGAGATTTTTGATGAATAGGGGTCTAGAGATTTCTTTTGTGGGACAATTTATGGTTGGATAACAGAGTCAACAGTTTGAGAAGAAATTTTTTGGGGAATTTGTTAAAGGGTTGAATTTTTGTAAAGGAGGAATGAATTTTTCACAAGATGATTAATGGCGGTTTATCATCTCAAAACAAGGGCAGTAAGTTGGCGAATCTCTATACAACAGCTTTTGTTTAATCTTTCTAAGCCAAATCACTTCTTTCTTCGGTTTGGAAATATCCATCATGGCAAGGAACTTTGCAAATCTCATGCGATTCTCATACACGGCTTTACCATCTGATTTGATAAAAACTCCTATACTATTTGTAACACTCCGTCATTGTATAAACATGATAAAAACAAAAATAGAACATTTTATTAAAGAAATGGCGATAGCGGAAATATCACCTGACAAAAATGCCACTCTAATCAAAGGTTAAAATTAAACTAAATAAAAATAAAACTCAATTAATATAATCTAAAATATCCCAAAGAGGCAAAACAACCTCATAAACCCAATATATATAGTAAATATAAAATAAAATAAGAATTTCTCAAAATTCCTAAATAGTCTTTCACTCAATGCCCATAATACGAAATAATCACTTGCAAAAATATATCAACAAACATCCACAATCAGTGGGGAGTAACTAACAGCTCTCCCAGCCCAATTAGGATCCATATAAGAGTTATAAAAAGCCTTAATAATTAAGTCACACAACGACATCTCAATAGTAAACTTCAGATAATCAAATAAAACACTTAAACAAAGATAATACAACATGCTTAAATATAAATAGAGTAAAAATAACAAAATAAACAAAATGAATAAACAACTTATATATATAAACTCAAGAATAAATACCATAAACCTTCAAAGTTTAAAGTAAAAAAATAATATAATTAGTTTGAGAGAGAGAGTTGAACGCTAGTGGACAACCCACTTCCTATGGTAATGTAAGACAACCTCCAGACAGCCTATGGGTTACGTTACCTACTGCCTGTGTCTAAGAATGGCCATACTCCCGATGCGGTGTAGGAATACGTCCCCACCGACCTCTCGGACGACAACAAAACCAAGGTAAACCTAGGATTACGTCCTATGGTTTGCATGTTCTTCACCTCGGGATTACGTCCCTCCGGATAATCTTGCTCTCAAACAATAATAATAATAATAATAAAATAACACTCAATCATCAAATTACACGGATGCCCTTAAGGCCTTACACCAAATCAGCAGAAATCTAAGATCACAACCCAAGAATTTCAATTCAAAATAACATTCTTCTGAAAATAATAATAATAATAATAATAATAATAATAATAATAATAATAATAATAATAATAATAATAATAATAATAATAATAATAATAATAATAATAATAATAATAATAATAATAATAATAATAATAATAATAATAATAACAACAACAACAACCAAACAATAATAATAAAAACATATAATAACACTATCTCCAAAGTACCAATAATCTCATCATGCTAATAACAACTCTTGATAACAACTTATAATAACATAACATTCACAACTATTTTAGTCAACATGCTACATACATCAAATAAGCATATATAAAAATCTAAGTTATAACTTAGATAAAACATGATTCTATAACTTAAATAAAGACACTACCTACTCATACATTGAAAACGTAAAGACACCACCTTATTATACTTTAACTTCACATAGGAAGCAACAACAAGCATATAAGACATAAGAAGGATTAGAAACCGAACAAACGAGAAACAACATACCGAGACCTCAACATTTAATTCACGAGCAACACACACACAACCCGCAAGATACGCCAACAGAAGCACTGGTGCGTTGCTGCCAGCCAAAATTCGTGAGCTGCAACTTCTACTCCAGCCAACTAAAATGCTACCATACTTATTGATCTTCAACCCCCTCCCTTAAACTCATGCTCACACTACTTTCATATTGAAACATAAATTTGCAGCCATGGTTTTCATGAAAACAACAATAAAACATCATCACGAGATAAGAGTTCAAGTAATACATGAATTCTATACAAACTTATCAAAACAATAATACTAAATTTAAAAACATGGCTCACAAAAATATTCCAACTAGATTACAAAATTTACAAGTCATCAAGTGTTAAATAACTCATGAAAATTCATGTAAACAAACATATAACATGTAATTATTTCCACCCAATTTCCTAAACACAATACTAACCCAACTTAACTATCAAAACTAGCATAATCCCTATACGAAATACTAATCGATCAAGGAGAACCGCTAGTTATGTGGACCAACTGGAGGAGTGAAGCCGATCGATCTAAACGTCTTCTCCTTGTGCCCTTGCGTCCTCCAAATGCTTCTCTTCTAGCCACAAAGATATACTTAGAAACCCAAGAATTATAGAAAGAAAATGTAGATATTTTAGTGTGAAAAGAATAGAGTAAAAAGGGTGATTTTGTGAGAGGAATAAAGATGAATTTTCAGCCTTTTCTCCTCCTGATCTCACGGCGGCGAGGACAAAAAAAAAAAAATATAACCCACTGAAATTTCTGTCAAAAGATGCACCCAAGAGGTGGCTAATATTAAGGAGATAATAGGATTTACAAAGGTGGCTTAATGATGGGAGGTAGTGGGTCTTTAATGGTGGGGATTACAAGGTTACAAGAATAACATAAAACACTTCATTTCCTCCTCCCTCCCACTGATTTTCGGCCAGCATAAACGCAAGGGTGGTCGGTCTAATTTTCGTTATGCAAACAGCCCAAAACGCGACAACAATCGATAAGATGAAATACGTAGCTCAAACGCGCAAATTTAAATACTATAAAATATATAATTTCTAACAAAATAATTTATATAAATATAACATTTTAAAAGTTGAAAAAAAATCATATAAGATATATATTTTTAAGAAGTAAAATATTATAATTTTAACGGAAAATAATGATTAAGGGAAAATAACCCGAATAAAATATTAGCGAAAAACCGTGGTGTTACACTGTTACCTATTTTAGTCAGGATTTCTTTGTTTTGTAGCTCAACTAGCATCTCTCGAAGTTCAACCCATATGGGCATGTTTGTGATCTTTGCTTTTGAAGCACGAAACCTCGGTTGCCACTTCTGAACTGAGAGGAATACACCAGTGATGTACCACGACCCTCCCCCTATTACATTTAGCACTTCTTCTTGGTTAGCCAATTGGGAGATGAAGAATCTCTTACCAATTAATGGCTACTGTATGGGCATACCCAAGTTCACTGTCGGACAAGTTTCTTGTGGCCGACATCAGCAAACTTGAAACGCGACCTCATCAGTAGAATCCAGACCGTTTACGAAGAGCCGTCCGAGACGGTGTTCACGGCCACATTTGAGGATAATCTTCCCTCCAATCAGACTCATCATAGTCATACACGTGTCACAGGATTACGCCTCCTGTCAGATGAATAGTACTGCTATAAATAGCCAAATGGTACTACTCCACAGGTACATTCTCTCACATTCTAAGCTCTCTTTCTCTCTCTAAAATCCTTATCGGGCACTTACTGACTTGAGCGTCGGAGGGGGTTTCCTCGCATCCCCCCGAGGGTAGTTTACGTTTGTCTTTCTTGCAGGCTTCCAGTCTCGGACGCCTACTCTTATACTGGCGGACACCTCCTTGTCCGACATCGTTTCATCACCGAAACAACTTGGCGCTAGAAGGAGGGGCCTCCTATCCTTGCGAAGCAGTCATGGAAAAGACAAACGACGCAAGTCGTGGTCCATTTGGGTTGGAGATCGGGCAAGGATCTTCTCATCCGCCTATCACCAGATCCATCGGCGTACCTCAGTTCCATCCTAACATGCCAGAGGGCAATGACCAGCGTACTCCGGAAAACAATGTTGCTCTGGTAGATCCTGGTGGTGTCCCTTTCAACTTGGCCCAGTTGAGCCAATTCTCACCGGATCAGCTGCAAACTGTGGCGTCCTTCATCCAGATGTTACAAGGCACTCCACAGCCTAGTAGCATTCCTGCTATTAACACAAGAGGCGTTCAGCACCGTAAACGATCACTGGCCATGGCCGGTAGAAACGTTGAAGGTACGCCAGTGAGAAGGATGCGCACGTTAATGCCGGAAGACCGTCAGATGGAGGAACAAATTGACAATCCAGAGTATGAGGAAGTGGATTTGGAAACTGAGGATCTCAATCACTCAGAAGAGTCTCGCAGTCGCTCATACCGAGAGTACAGCACCACAGGTGTTAGTAACTATTCGGGTGGCGGACATCTATTAATCAAGCCGAAACTCTCCCCATTTGTTCCTGAGGTTCTCAATTACCCAATGCCGCGAATCAAAATGCCATCATGCAAGTTTGACGGCAGCTCAGATCCCGACGATCATGTCGCAGCTTACGAAGGACATATGTATTTGTACACGCAGATAGACGCTATCTGGTGCAAGGTTTTCCCGTCCACTCTTACTGGCATAGCTCAAACTTGGTTTAAGAGTCTCAAGCCTGGTAATGTGTCCAGTTTCTCTCAACTCTCATCTATGTTCAGTACTCACTTCATAAGCAACAGGCGCCGCGAGCGTACTACTGGGGAACTCTTGTCGGTCAGGCAAGGAGAGACCGAATCTCTCAGGGATTATATCGGGCGTTTCAATGTAGAGGCCGTGTCTATTCCCAGGCTACAGCAGGATGTAGCGGTTTTAGCATTAATGTCGGGATTAAGGGAAGGAACTGCGTTCAGGAGTTATCTCGGCCGTAAATCTTTCACGTCGTTAGGGCCAGTGCTTGGCAAGGCAAATGATTTCATAAGAGGAGAGGAATTTGACAAAGGAGCTAGTAACCAGTATCGGGAATCATCTGACAGGAAAAAAGAAGATAAGTCACGGAAAGATAAAGGCCGAGAAGTCGATCGTAGCCGGGACGAAAGAAGAGAAACTAATATGGTCAAAAAAGGAAATGACCGAGAGCGGGATGGCCGAGAAAAAAGTGAACGTAAAGATAAATTTGAGGCGTACACTCAGCTCACTACCTCCCGGGCACAAATTTTCACAATGAACAAGGAAAGTGACAAATGGCAGAGACCGAAAAAGATGTTTCATAAAAATCGGGATAAGACCAAGTGGTGTGATTTTCATGGAGATCACGGCCATTTAACCGAAGACTGCCTGCACCTCAAGGATAATTTGGAGGATCTCATCCGCAGAGGGTACTTCACCCAATATAAAGCTCAGACAAGCGAAGGCGACTTGATGAAACCCAGAGATCAGAATGTCCAATCTCGGATAGGAGAGATTCATGTGATTAGTGGCGGTCCAATTCATGGCGGAAGTGTCAGTGGAGCGAAAGCTAGTTTAAGGGAGTTCCGGCATCAGGTGAACTTTAATGAGAGTGGCCAGTGGAGAAAGCCACCAGCCATGCCAGCCATGTCATTTTCATTGGAGGATGCAAAGCACGTGATTTACCCTCATGATGACCCGCTGGTGGTCACCTTAAAAGTCGCCAACTGTTTGATTCACAGAATTTTGGTGGATGGAGGAAGTTCCGCTAATATTTTATTCCTGTCTACTTTCGAAAAATTAATGATAGGCCGGGAGCACTTACAGCCGAGTTCGGTACCCGATGTCGGATTCACCTGGAGCATCCGCGATACCGAAGGGGATTATAAAATTGCCGGTCAGGGTAGGCGAGAATAGTGAAGCCCGAGATGTGATGGCCGAATTCCTGGTAGTAGACGTTCCGGGAGCATACAATGCAATCGTCGGAAGACCATTAATTCATGACATACAGGGAGTGGTATCTACTTATCACTTGACTATGCTGTACGTATCCAATTCGGGTATAACAGCGAAGATCAGGGGAAACCAGGAAGCAGCAAGGTCGTGTTATTTAACGGCTTTGAAACAGCCGGCAAGAAGGGTTCCTGTTGAAGAATTATGCCCGCCAGCAAGAAAAGAAAAAAGAGTTAAGAACACGACCCAGGCAAGTGAGAAAAAATCTGAGAAGCAAGGAGATGTTTTGGACATTGCTATGGAGGAGCTTGAATCTCGGCCAGAGGATTTGCCGAGACCCAAGCCTGAGGGGGATTCCAAGCTAGAAATGTTGACGGAGCGATCCGAGAGGACTGTGGCTGTCGGAACGGACATGGACCCAGAGGTCAGAATCAATCTGATAACCCTCCTACGAGAAAACGCTGATGTATTCGCGTTCTCGGCGGATGAGATGCCGGGGATAGACCCGGCCGTGATAGTCCATCGACTGCATGTCAACAGCTCAGTTCGTCCCGTAAGGCAAAAGAAAAGAAACTTCTCAGTAGAAAAGAATAAGGCCGTTAAGGAGGAAGTTGATAAACTGCTAGCGGCCAACTTCATTGAACCATGTGATTACCCGGAATGGCTAGCAAACGTGGTGATGGTAAAAAAAGCAAACGGTCAATGGCGAATGTGTGTCGACTTCACAGATCTCAACAGAGCGTGTCCAAAAGGCTGCTATCCTCTGCCAAGAATTGATCAGTTGGTAGATTCAACTAGCGGGCATGCTCTTTTGAGCTTTATGGACGCGTTTTCAGGTTACCATCAGATCAGTCTTCTGGAAGAGGATAGGAAGAAAGCAGCTTTCATCACAGACTGTGGAGTCTTTAATTATAAAGCAATGCCTTTCGGCCTGAGAAACGCGGGGGCCACATACCAGAAACTGGTCGACAAAGTGTTTGCTGAGCAGAAGGGAAGGAACATCGAAGTTTATGTGGACGATTCAATCGTCAAAAGCAAAACAGACCGCGAGCATATTGATGAGTTAAGAGAGACATTTAGTACCTTGAGAAGGTACAAGATGAAGCTCAACCCGAAAAAATGTGTATTCGGGGTGAGAGCAGGAAAATTCCTGGGGTTTATGGTCAGTAAGAGGGGAATTGATGCTAACCCGGATAAAGTGCGTGCTATTATGGATTTGCCAGAGCCGAAAGGAATAAAAGATGTACAGAGATTAACTGGAAGAATGGCTGCATTAACTCGTTTCATCTCCAAGTCGGCCGACAAGGCCCTGCCCTTTTTCGCATTATTGAGGGGAAACAAGAAATTTGAATGGGGCGAAGAGCAAAGCCAAACTTTCGTCGCGGTCAAGAAGCTTCTAAAGACTCTACCCACCATCACCAGGCCAGAAACGGGGGATACATTGCAATTATATGTCTCGGCCTCTCCAAAGACTGTCGCGGCTGTTCTATTGGTTGAGAAGGAAAAGAGGCAGCAACCGATATACTTTATCAGTGACATCCTGAACGGCCCTGAGAGCCGCTATCAGCTGATTGAGAAGATGGCGTTGGCCGTGATAATCGCAGCCAGAAAGCTCAGGCCATATTTCGATTGTCATTCCATTCAAGTCTTGACAAATCAACCGCTGGAGAAAGCTTTGCAAAGGATGGATAGCTCAGGGCGTCTTTTGAAGTGGGCAGTTGAGTTGTCCGAATATGATATCCAGTACAAGCCTAGGACCGCGATAAAAGCTCAAGCATTGGCGGATTTTATCGTGGAGGCATCTTACGAGGAAGAGCAGGTGGAAGATGGCACTTGGTCGTTAGAAGTAGATGGCTCGTCAGCAGCAAGTGGCTCAGGGGCTGGCATTGTAATGACCAGCCCAGAAGGAAATATTTTTGAATACGCCATCAAGTTCACCTTCCCAGCGTCAAACAACGAGGCAGAATACGAGGCAGCAATCGCGGGATTGAGGATGTGCATATCAGCTGGGGCCAAAAGCGTATCTTTGAAAACGGACTCGCAGCTAGTTAATGGCCAGTTGAAAGGGGAGTTTGAGGTCCGAGAAGCAAATATGCAAAAATACGTGGAAAAGGCCAAAGAATTGATAGCCCAGCTGACTCACTTTGATGTTCAAGCCATCCCCAGGGCCGAGAACACTAAAGCGGACGCACTCTCGAAACTGGCAAGTTCTGATTCTTTGAACATTGAAAGATCTGTTATGGTGGAGGTTTTGAAAGAGAAAAGCATCACCGAAAAAACCGTGATTGTAAATACTGTCAATCAGCAAGGCGAATGGTTTAGTCAAATAGTGGCTTATAAACTCACGGGTTCACTCCCTTCGAACGCGATGGAAGCTAGGAAGCTGAAGAGGCAAGCAAATTGGTATGTCATTTACCAGAATGAGCTATATAAGAAATCATTTAGCTTACCGCTGTTAAAATGTGCAACGGCATGGGAGTCGGGAAAAATTTTGGAGGAGATACATGAGGGGATCTGTGGAAATCACATTGGGGGCAAAGCGTTAGCATTAAAAGCATTGAGAGTTGGATATTATTGGCCGAGTATATTGGCAGACGCGCAAGGTTACGTCAAGAAATGTGACAAGTGTCAAAAATTTGCTCCCATCATCAATAGACCCGCGAACGACCTCCAGCCTATAATATGTCCGATACCATTTGCACAGTGGGGTTTGGATATCCTTGGACCTTTTACAACAGCCACTGCCGGCCGTAGATTCTTGATTGTTGGTATCGACTACTTCACAAAATGGATCGAAGCAGAACCGACAGCAAAGATAAAGTCGAATCAAGTCAAAAAGTTCATTTGGCAAAGTATAATGACAAGGTTTGGTATACCAGCTGCGATAGTCTTTGATCACGGCGCGCAATTTGACTGTCGGCCAATCAAAAATTTTCTGTCCGAGTTCAGAGTAAAGTTCGCATTTTCAGCCGTATGTCACCCGCAGAGCAATGGGCAAGCCGAAGCCGCTAACAAACAGATTCTCGCAGCCTTGAAGAAGAAGTTGGATGAACTCAAGGGAGCTTGGGCCGATATGATTCCAGCAGTATTATGGGCCAATAGAACAACAGAAAAGGAGGCAACGGGAGAAAGTCCATTCAAGCTAGCTTTCGGAACGGAAGCAGTCTTGCCGGTAGAAGTTGGTTTACCGTCATATCGGATTAAATACAAAGATCTAAAGAACAATGATCAAGCCTTAAGAGAAAATCTAGATTTTCTAGCAGAAACAAGGTTGATAGCGGAACTCAAAGCTGCTGCATACAAAGATCGTATCAGTAGAGCATATAACAAGAGAGTTCTTGAAAGGCCGTTAACAAAAGGAGATCTAGTACTACGAAGGACGGCAGCCACCGGAAAAGCTCACGCTGAAGGGAAGTTAACAGCAAACTGGGAAGGACCATATCAGATATCTAAAGAAATTGGTCCCGGCTCTTTTGTGCTGCAAACGATGGACGACATTGAACTAATGAATTGCTGGAATACAAGTGTTTTAAAGAAGTACTATGTGTAGATATCCCATGTAAAAGGCCAAGAGCCATTACTTTTGCGTATTAATAATATAACTTCCCATGAGCATTCCATTAATAGTTTCATGCTTATGTTATGTACGCCATGTTCCATTAATCTAAAAAGGGCCACATAACAGGCCACGTACTAAAACAACCATATAACAGGTCTCTAAGTACAAAAACGGCCACATAACAGGCCACGTACTAAAACGACCAAATAACAGGTCTAAGTACAAAAAACGGCCACATAACAGGCCACGTACAAAAATGACCATATAACAGGTCTAAGTACAAAAAACGGCCACATAACGAGGCCACGTACAAAAATGACCATATAACAGGTCTAAGTACAAAAACGACCATATAACAGGTCAAAAACGAAACAGCCAATTAACAGGCCATGTACGAGAAAAATCATATGACAGATCAGATATGAAAGCAGCCATAAAGCAATGCTACTTCGATATAAAACAGAAGCTCACAAAAACTAAGCTTCATTACTAATTACGGCATGGCGGCCAACTACAAGCAAAAATGTGGGCAGCCACCAAAAAGGCATCAAATATTCACAACAGTAATTGTAATAGTAAAGCTTATCCAAGGTACATGCCATATTGGGCCGAATTTAATGTTTACAAAATATCAGAAAAGCAAAATTCTAATAGCTATTAGAGTCAACTGAAGAGCCTGGAGATGACCGCCAAAAACATCAAGGGAGAGGCGTCTCTTCATCCTGAGCAACGGGAAGAACATTGGCAATCACATGCTCCTCGCAGATGAAGGGCTCACCCTCCAAAGGGCGTGTGTGAACACCTTCGCAAAAGCGGTTTCCATCTCCTCCCGAGTTGAAGTTCGGATGAGAATGACAAACACATCATTTAGCGACTATCCATCCACCATCATATCTCTCTTCCAAGATACCAACAAACTCTTGATTTTTTTAAAATGCGCCACACCTGAGCGCCGGCATCATCCTTGGCCTTAGAAATGGCGGTGGCCATCTCACCCTTAATAGATACCAGTGAAGCTTCAAGCTCCGCTGATTTCTTTTCGGCCTGCTCAACCCTGGCAGCCTTAGTTCGCAAATCCGCCATTTCAACATCAACAACTGCCCGCGATTCCTTCTCGGCATCAAGCTGCTGCTGTATATTGTCAGAATGAACTCGGGCAGCATCGAGCTGGGTTTGAAGCTCGTCCAAGGATTGTTTTTGTCTATCAGACTCAGATTGATAATGGACAAATTGTTCAATGAGCTCAATGGCGGAATTGTTAGTCTGCATCAGAAAGACGATATTAAAAACAAATATATATATATATATATATATATATATATATATATATATATATATATATATATATATCGAATCATGAATCCTACCACAGCAAGGTCGTGAGCAAGTTGGGCGGCCGGCGCTACTAGCTTGTCGGCCGGGCAGTCAATTGGCAGCTGAATGCCCTTCAGAAGGCGATATCCAAGAGTACCGCCATTAGCTGGAATATCAGCATATAGTGATTCGTCTTCCCTCACGTCCCAGTTGGGTTGGTAGATTTTCCCGGGGACAGAAGGGGGACGAAAAAATGCAGCCTTCACAGCGGCACTAAGGATAACCTCTTTATGCTCAATCCACTCATGGATCCGAGAAAATATTCCCGGTCCAAGGTTGGTCAAAAAGCTGGGGGAGCTAAGGATGTTGTAAATCTTTTGGCGCATGGAAGAGCCGGATCCCGTCTTGTCCCAATGCTTGTCGATCGCGGCGTTCGGGGAGAAACCCCAGGTAGCGATGATTCCGGGACGGGATTAGGGTCCGAGCGAATAATAGCGGTCTCCGGGCTCTTGTGTTTCAAAAGCGGCGGCATCTAGGACTTGCCTCTTCTTTGGGACTATTATCGGAAGGCTCACGAGGCCGCCTCGACCTACTGATCACGCTACCTCCGCCGCTGCGAACAGGAACGTGAACAACGGGACGAGGAGATTCCTGATCCCCACGTCCAGCAGAACGGCCGGGAGTACGCCCCGGCGTGCGGCCGACACGACGAACACCTGCCCGACCAGATTGGCGACCATCACGACTACGATCTGCACCTCTGAGACCCCCAGTGAGGCTATGAACAATGTCATAATCAAAGACGGGTTCCTCAGGGGTTCGAGACATTGGCGTCAAATCTTCGTTGAGACCCAACTCCTCAAGATCTAAACTGACGGGACTCGCAACGAAAGCAAAGGCCCCGAATGCACGAACAGAAAAAAGAAACCCGATAAACGGAGCACCGGAGAGCGTAATTTCACCGGAAAAGTTGAAAGCTTTGAAAGTAAACCCTCGATTGCACTCGGGCGAAAAAAGGTAAAAAAAAAGCACCGCAATTTCTCAAAAGTAAAGGGCGAAAAGTAACTCAAAACACTTTTGAGGAGACTTGATAGTTTAAAGGCGGGATCTTGGTGAAGAAAAAAGGAATGGAAGTTCTCGAGAAAATCGCAAAAACCGAGAGAAATATGGAAGGTTGAAGACGAAGTGTAGAAAATAAGAAAGGGGAATTAACGCTTCTTAACAAAAGCGGGATTGAATGGCCAGGATGCACTGACCCATCAACTTCTTCCGTGGATGAATGCCAAATGTCACCCGCTAAGCCCAACCTGTGAAAGAATAAAGAAAAATAAGCGGGATTTCACAAAGAAGTCATGATTGCACTTTTCGAAATACGAAGTCTCCCCAGGGCCACACGTGGCAGCCGAGAAAAATATGGAACATGCAAAATTCACTCGCGTCCTCAATGTAACATCAATGCCGGTCACGACCTCCAATGATGCTGGGGGGGCTAGTTGTATGGGCATACCCAAGTTCACTTGTCGGACAAGTTTCTTGTGGCCGACATCGGCAAACTTGAAACGCGACCTCATCGGTAGAATCCCGGACCGTTTACGAAGAGCCGTCCGAGACGGTGTTCACGGCCACATTTGAGGATAATCTTCCCTCCAATCAGACTCATCATAGTCATACACGTGTCACAGGATTACGCCTCCTGTCAGATGAATAGTACTGCTATAAATAGCCAAATGGTACTATTCCGCAGGTACATTCTCTCACATTCTAAGCTCTCTTTCTCTCTCTAAAATCCTTATCGGGCACTTACTGACTTGAGCGTCGGAGGGGGTTTCCTCGCATCCCCTCCGAGGGTAGTTTACGTTTGTCTTTCTTGCAGACTTCCGGTCTCGGACGCCCTCTTGTTATACTTGCCTGGACACCTCCTTGTCCGACATCGTTTCATCACCGAAACAACTACCATTTTGCAAGTAGACGATACATTCCATATTTTTTTGGAAAGGATTTTACTATATATTCAGTGGCAAAAGATTGCCCACAAGGTTTGGATATAACAGCATTAGCCCAAGGTGCACAAAGTTTTTTATATATACTCTAATTCAGGAATAGGAAGGGACGCTTCAGACTCTGGATATATTGAAAGATAAAGGTGGTGAAGATGTCACTGGCGCTGGGCCAACAAAAGAAGGCCGAGACACAAGTGAGTCGCAAAAAGACATGGAAGATAACGGTTTAGTACTTTGGTCGTTGCCTTACCTGCCTTGGCTCGAGGAGAGATATAGTTTGGCTAAAACGATATCTTCCATATCTTTTTGCGACTCACTTGTGTCTCGGCCATCTTTTGTTGGCCCAACGCCAGCGACATCTTCACCACCTTTATCTTTAAATGCAGAGTGTGAAGCGTTCCTACCTATTCCTGAATTGGAATATAAAAATCTTTGTGCACCTTAGGCTAATGTTGTTATATCCAAACCTTGTGGGCAATCTTTTGCCACTGAATATATAGTAAAATCCATTCCAGAAATCTAGAATGTAGCGTCCACTTGCAAAACGATAGCCATTGGTAAGGGATTTTTCATCTCCCAATTGGCTAACCAAGAAGAAGTGCTAAAAGTAATAGGGGGAGGACCTGTTAGGAAATATTGTGCAAATTTCCTTTAGAATCAGATTAGTATAACTAGAAATATTATAATAAAAATAACACAAGAAAAATTGATAAACCCGCAAGTGTTTATATCTCTAAATATGCTGCAAAACCTTTAATGAAAAATATAAATAAATAAGCGTCTACAACACTTATAATAACGCACAACCCTTAGACCCCAATTACAGCCGAGAATTTATATATTCTAAAACTCTCTCAAAGCTTTTCTCTCTCTCTTTCTTTAAGCCTTCTCACTGTTTTTTTGTGATGATAATTACTCATTTCAAACTACGTATATATAGTTTTTAACTTTCTAAAAATGATTACTTAAATTTAGCAAATCAATGTATCCCTTGAATATTTTGGGCATTCTAAGTTTTTCAAGGGATTGCATTGCTTCCTATTTTATTTTAACTAAAATATTTGGTGGTACATTAAACATCTAACAATCTCCCCACTTGAAGACCGATTTTAATGCTGTCTTCACACCTTACTCCATGCAATCGAGCTTTCTCTTTATGTTATTCATGCAGGCCAACTAAAGTTGAACACAACTTCAGTTTGTCAATAGTCACCGTCTTTGTTAACATATCTGCCGGATTCTCAGTTCCTTTAATTTTCTCCAGCTTTAACACTTCATCTTCTAACATAGATCTTATGAAATGATATCGAAGTCCGATATGCTTAGTTCTGGAATGAAATGCTGAATTCTTTGCTAAGTGTATTGCACTTTGGCTCATCCTTTGTGCGATACATTATTCTCTTACTTGAATCCCAACTCAGTTAACAAACCTTGAAGCCATATCATTTCTTTACTAGCTTCAGTTACCGCTACATATTCAGCCTCTGTAGTGGATAGAGCAACAATCTTCTGTAATTGCGACATCCAACTAACTGTTGTATTTCCAACTGTGAATATATAGCCGGTGGTGCTTTTTCTATGGTCGACTTCACCTCCAAAGTCTGCATCGGCATAACCTTGCACTTTTAATTCGCCTTTACCAAAGTACAAACACTTTTCTGTGGTACCTCGTAGATACCTCAAAATCCACTTCACTGCTTCCCAATGAACTTTTCCTGAATTTGACATAAACCTGCTAACAACTCCCACTGCATGTCCAATATCTGGTCTTGTGCAAACCATTGCATACATCAAACTTCCAATGGCTGAGGCATATGGAACCTTAGCCATATAATCTTTATCTTCCTCCGTCTGAGGAGACTGATCCTTGGATAATCGAAAGTGACTTGCTAAGGGTGTGCTGACTGGCTTAGCGTCGCTCATATTAAATCTCTGTAAAACACGTTTGGTGTAATCTGCTTGAGATAACTGCAGAGTACCTTTATGCTTATCTCTTGTAATTTGCATTCCAAGAATCTTCTTTGCTGGACCTAAGTCCTTCATGTCAAACTCCTTTGATAATTGCTGCTTCAACCTTCTTATATCATCCATATTCGAACCTGCTACTAGCATATCATCGACATTTAGTAAGATGATGTAACTGGATTGATATCTCTTGACGTAGCAACAGTGGTCAGCGTTACATTTCTGGAAATCTTCCCTATGCATAAAGTTATCAAACTTTTTGTACCACTGTCTTGGGGCTTGTTTTAGGCCATACAAACTTTTCTTAAGTTTGCACACCATATTTTCTTTCCCACTTTCTAAGAAACCTTCTGGTTGATGCATGTATATTTCTTCATCCAGATCTCCATGAAGAAATGCAGTTTTCACATCTAATTGCTCAAGATGAAGATCTTCAATGGCAACAATACTCAATACAGTTCTGATGGTATTGAGTTTCACAACAGGTGCAAAAATCTCATTGTAGTCAATCCCTTCTTTCTGTTGGAATCCTTTGACTACTAATCGAGCTTTGTATCTCTTGGAACCATCATGCTCCTTTTTCACTCGATATACCCATTTGTTGTGAAGGGCCTTCTTACCTATGGGTAACTCAGCTAGTTCCCATGTCTGGTTTGATATCAAAGATTGCATTTCATCTTTCATTGCAAGCTCCCACTTGCTAGAATCACTGGTCTGACATGCTTCATTATAACATTCAGGCTCCCCTTCATCAGTTAATAACAGATAATTCATATATTTTCTGTTAGGCACATGAGGTCGAGAGGATCTTCTTAGTACAGGAGGAGCTGGAATAGAAGGTTGTGTTGTTTCGGATTGCTGCGTACTGTTGTGTCCACCATGTTCTTCTTCTTGAGGACTTGTTACAATTTCTTCTATAACAGGACTATCTGGGATAGAATTTGGATCTACAAATATTGGCCCACTCTGATCTAAGTCGCTGGCATCAACTTTATGTCTATCCTTATACATGACTCTTTCATTAAAGATCACATCTCTAGTACGGATCACCTTTTTATTTTCATCATCCCAGATGCGGTATCCAAACTCATCTCCGCCATAGCCAATGAAAGTACATTTCTTTGATTTAGGATCAAGCTTATTCCTGCCTTGGTCACTAATATGCACATATGCTACACAACCAAAGACCTTTAAATGAGACAAATTTATCTCTTTTCCAGTCCACACCTCTTCTGGTATTTTATATTCTAGTGGAGTCGATGGTCCTCCATTGATCAAGTAAGCTGCTGTGTTGACTGCTTCTGCCCAAAATTGCTTCGGTAAACCTGACTGTATACGAATGCTTCTGGCTCTTTCTGTCAATGTTCGGTTCATACGCTCAGCTACACCATTGTGTTGAGGCGTACCCGGCATGGTTCTCTCCATCTTGATTCCATGCTCATAGCAAAACTTCTTGAATGTGGTGTCTTCATATTCACCACCATTGTCGGTTCTTAACTTCTTAATTTTCAGACCTGTCTCATTTTCCACCATAGCTTTCCATCGCTTGAAAGCTTCAAACACTTCAGACTTGTGTTTTAGAAAGTAAACCCATACCTTCCGGGAGTGATCATCGATGAAAGTCACAAAGTAGTGTTTTCCACCGATGGATGAAGTAGTTGTTGGTCCCCAAACGTCAGAGTGAACAAGCTCCAACTTTTCCTTCTTTGGGGTTCTACCACTAGTTTGAAAGCTTACCCTTTTCTGCTTTCCAAGTATGCATTCCTCACACATGTCTATCTCAACATATTTTAAACCAGAGACTTTTCCCTTCGAATGCATAAGCTTCATTCCTTTCTCGCTCATGTGGCCTAGTCTTTGGTGCCACAATTTGGAATTTTCATTTCCTGCTGCAACTGCAATCGTACAACATGCCCCTGCTGTCATGTAAAGAGTACCACTCTTTTTACCGTGAGCAACTGACATGGCTCCCTTTGAAATCTTCCAATTATCACCTTGGAATTTTGTAGTGTAGCCTTCACTAGCCAATTGCCCAACTGAGATCAGGTTCTTTCTTAGGTCGGGAATATGCCTGACATCCTTCAGCTCCCAAACTGACCCATTTAACTTAATCTTAACTACACCTTTACCAACAATGTTTCAAGGTTGGTCATCACCAAGGTATACCTTTCCAAGGTTTCCGGGGACATACCTCTCGAAGAATTCTTTCTTTGATGTAGCGTGGAATGATGCTCCAGAGTCTAACACCCAAGACTCTTCCTTGCTCTCTAAGGAGCATATCAACGCATCATCTCCTTCTACAGTAGAAGTAACATTTGCTTCTGCCTTTGCTTCTTGGTTTTTCGGTGCACTCCTGCACTGATTTTTATAATGCCCAGTCTTCCCACAATTCTAACACTCGATAGACTTCGAGTTTAGGGAATTATTGAGATTTCTTGATTTTGATCTCCTATCTCTGGATTTACCTCGATAGCTTGATCTTCCACGTTCATTCCTTCTGGTTGTATTTCTTCCTCTTGACTCTGTATGTAAAACTGAAGAGGTTGATGATTCACCCGACTCTCTTCGTCGGATCTCTTCACTGAGAACCAGGTCACGAACGTCGTCAAATTTCAACTTATTGCTTCCTGACGAGCTACTAACAGCTGTGACTGTAGCATTCCAGCTATCTAGTAATGAAGACAAAAGTATCAATGCTCGAACTTCATCATCAAAATCAATTTCAACTGAACTCAATTGGGTTGTGATAGAATTGAGTTCGTTAAGATGTTGAGCTACCGATCCTCCTTCCGTCATCCGCAAATTGAATAGTCGCCTCATTAAATGAACTTTATTAGAAGCCGATGGCTTCTCATACATACTAGAGAGAGATTTCATTTGACCTGCCGTGGTTTTTTCTTTTGCTATATTAAAAGCAACATTGCGTGATAACGTTAACCGAATAACTCCGAAAGCTTGTCTATCAAGAAGATTCCAATATTCGTCTTTCATGCCCTCTGGCTTTGTTTCCGAGAGAGGTTCATAAAGCTTCTTCTGGTATAAATAATCTTCAATCTGCATCTTCCAAAATCCAATATCTGCACCATCGAATTTTTCGATTTTTATCTTTCCTTCATCTGCAGCCATTTCTCCCACTCAAAATTGACTTCTTTGGATCGTTTCTATCTATTCCTCTCCCGAATATTGACGAGAATATCAACTCGGCTCGATACCGGTTGTTAGGAAATATTGTGCAAATTTCCTTTAGAATCGAGTTAGTAGGACTAGAAATATTATAATAAAAATAACACAAGAAAAATTGATAAACCCGCAAGTGTTTATATCTCTAAATATGCTGCAAAACCTTTAATGAAAAATATAAATAAATAAGCGTCTACAACACTTATAATAACTCACAACCCTTAGACCCCAATTACACCCGAGAATTTATATGTTCTAAAACTTTCTCAAAGCTTTTTTCTCTCTCTCTTTCTTTAAGCCTTCTCACTGTTGTTTTTGTGATGATAATTACTCATTTCAAACTACGTATATATAGTTTTTAACTTTCTAAAAATGATTACTTAAATTTAGCAAATCAATGTATCCCTTGAATATTTTGGGCATTCTAAGTTTTTCAAGGGATTGCATTGCTTCCTATTTTATTTTAACTAAAATATTTGGTGGCTATTAAACATCTAACAGGACCCTGGTACATCAATGGTGTATTCCTCTCAGTTCAGAAGTGGCAACCGGGGCGTGCTTCGAAAGCAAAGATTACAAACCTGCCCATATGGGTTGAACTTCTAGAGATGCCAATTGAGCTACAAAACAAAGAAATCCTGACTAAAATAGCTAACAATATAGGAGTTTTTATCAAATCAGACGGTAAAGCCATATATGAGAATCGCATGAGATTTATAAAGTTCCTTGCCTTGATGGATATTTACAAACCGAAGAAAGAAGTGATTTGGCTTGGAAAGATTAAACAAGAGCTGGTGTATAGAGATTCGCCAACTTACTGCCCCTGTTGTGAGATGATAAACTGCCATGAATCATCTTGTAAAAAATTCAACCCTTTAACAAATTCTCCAAAAAATTCTTCTCAAACCGTTGACTCTGTTATCCAATCAAAAATTGTCCCACAAAAAAATATGTGAACCCCTATTCATCAAAAATCTCAAGTCCAAGGCCCAATGCAAAGACCCCAAAAAGTTTGGCAGGAAAAAAGCCCGTCTAATTAAATCTTCCCAAAACCTGCTGGTTAAAAACTCTTTCTCCACTCTTTCTGAATAACCATACGAGGAAGGGATGGAAGTGACTACTTGGGATACTAACCCCGCAAATTCGGCTGTGGCTGAAGAAAATCGGTTAGAAATCTCCTTAAAAGATGGTTTTGCCATCCATTCATCCCTTACCTCCCATTAGACCTAGGCATGGGCCGGGCCGGGCCTGTTCAGGGGCTCGGCCCGCGGGCTTGGGGAAATGGCGGGCCGGGCCGGGCCCGAGCCCGTGAGTGGCCGGCCGTGCCGTGTTAAGAGAGAGAGAGAGAGAGAGAATGATTGATTGAAGGATTTGTCTGTGATTCTCATTCCACGTAAAATGCCTATGTACAATAGTAGTATTCCTAAACTACTTAGGAAACTATCTTTACAAATCAATTAAAGATAATATTAACATATTAACTAAATATATCTCAATACCCCCCTCAAGGTGGAGCATGGGGATCCAAAATGCCCAACTTGCTAAGAAGTAGATCAAACTGAGTCTTCCCAAGAGCTTTGGTGAAGATATCCACCAACTGAGCAGTAGTAGGAACATAGGAAGGAGCAATGAGACCATCAATTATAGCATCACGCACAAAATGACAATCGACCTCTATGTGTTTTGTGCGCTCATGAAATACGGGGTTGTTGGCAAGATGTAAAGCGGACTGACTATCACAGAAGAGAGGAATAGATTTGGGATGATGAACACCCATGCTAAGAAGTACACCTTTGAGCCACTTAAGCTCACAAGTAATAGCGGTCATGGAACGATACTCGGCCTCAGCAGAAGAACGAGAGACGGTAGGTTGTTTCTTGGTCTTCCAAGAGATAGGAGAATGACCAAGAAATACAAGCCAACCTGTGAGAGAGCGCCGAGTGATAGGGCAAGCAGCCCAATCAGCATCACACCATCCCTGTAATGTCAAATCACTGTCAGCGCGAAGAAGAATACCCTGGCCAGGAGTGCCTTTAAGATAACGAACAACACGTAAGGCAGCCTCAAGATGCTCTTGACGGGGGGCCTGCATAAACTGAGACAGAATATGTACGGCATAAGCAAGGTCAGGACGCGTAACAGCGAGATAGATAAGACGACCAACAAGGCGTCTATAGACCTCCGGATCATCGATAAGAGCACACCGTAGCAAGACCCGAGCTTATGATTACGCTCAATAGGAGAATCGAAAGGCTTGGCACCCAACATGTCAGCTTCAGTAACAATATCAAGTGTGTACTTACGCTGGCAAAGAAAAAGTCCGGAAGAGCTACGAGCAACTTCAATACCCAAAAAATACCGTAAAGGACCAAGATCCTTCATACGAAAACAATCACTCAAATAGGCTTTGAAAGCCAGTAACGCAACGGAATCATTTCCTGCAATAATGAGATCATCAACATACACTAGGACATTAATCTGAACAGAGCCCTTAGTGTAAGTGAACAGCGAGTAATCAGAATAAGATTGGAGAAAACCATAGTGACGAAGAGCAGTGACAAGCTTAGCAAACCAACAACGCGGAGCTTGTTTCAAACCATACAAGGACTTGCGAAGTCGGCAGACAAGATTCGGATCAGAGGCACCAAAACCAGGAGGAAGTTTCATATAAACTTCCTCCTCCAGATCACCATGTAGAAAAGCATTTTGAACATCCATTTGATGAAGTTCCCAATGCTTAGAAGCCGTAATAGCAAGAAAAGCCCGAACGGTAACCATTTTAGCTACGGGGGCAAAAGTCTCATTATAGTCAATACCTTCCTGTTGATGATTGCCAAGAACCACCAAACGAGACTTGCGTCGGTCAAGAAGGCCATTAGAATCATATTTGTTGCGATACACCCACTGACTAACCAAAGCTCGTTTACCAGGAGGAAGATATTGCATGGTCTAAGTGCCATTAGCCTCAAGAGCAGTGATTTCTTCTTGCATGGATTTTCTCCAATTCTCATCTCTCATAGCATCCTTAAAAGACCTGGGCTCTGTAGTGGAAGTAAGAGCAGCAAGAAAAGCACGATAATCTGCAGAAAAACTATCACAATTGATATAATGTGCAATAGGATAAGGAGTACCTGTGGAGCGAGGAGAACTGGAGGAAGCGGGGGAAGGACTTTTTACGGCGACAGTGTGAGTAACATAATCACGTAAAAGAACAGAGGGCACCTTAGTGCGCAAACCACGACCCAGAGTAGTAGACGAATCATCGGAGTCTGAAATAGAAGACTCATTAACATAAGAGGTTCCAGCAGGGGCAGGCCCAGTAGAAGACGGCCCAGCAGACACGGTGGAAGGAGAACCGGTTGAATGGGGTAAGGAGGTGGTTGGGTTTGTGGAACGAGGCCCAGGTGAAGAAATAGGGGGCGAAAAAATAGGAGTAGAATTTGGCCCAGCTGAGGGAGAGAGAGGCGAGCGGTTTTGAGCGGAAGTGGGATTGGGCTGAGAGATGTGGGCCGGTTCTGGGGAAGAAGAAGAAACAAGGGCAGGAACGGTGGGGTGGGCTTCGGTAAAAGAAGAGTGGGCTGGATCAGGGGAAGGAACATGGGTTTGAGTGTAGGGGGGTGAGATTTGAGAATTTGGTGGAGGAAGGGGGCGATAGGTAAAGGATCAACAAGAGGGTCGACAATGAAGGCAAAATCATCGTCAATATCTGAGGCAATTTCAACAATATCCGCGGGAATGATATTAACACTGTCGGGGGTACCAAAAGGAAACACATCCTCAAAAAACTTCACATCCCTAGAGACAAAAAATTCCTTCTTTTCTAGATCAAACAAATGTCACCCCTTTTTACCAAACGGGTAACCCACAAAAATGCACTTTCGACTTCTCTTTGCAAACTTATCACCCTTAGTATTATGATTGTGAGCGAAGCATAAAGACCCAAACACCTAAATAGCATCATATGAAGGAACAATGTCGGTTAAACATTCAAAAGGCGTTTTATTGTGCAACAAGGGAGTAGGTGTGCGGTTAATCAAATGAGCTGCAGCAAGAACGCATTCACCCCAAAAATAAAAGGGAAGATGAGATTGAAAACGCAAAGCACGACCTACATTCAAAATATGCTGATGTTTACGCTCAACTTTTCCATTTTGTTGAGGAGTATGAACACAAGAAGTCTGAAAAATGACACCCGTGGCAGCAAAGTAGTTTAATGGTTTGAGAATATTGTCGATCAACCATAGCAATGAATCACAGGAACATAGAAAACACCTCAGTTTTATCGACCAACAAATAAAGCCAAACAGCACGAGAAAAATCATCCACAATAGTCAAAAAATATCGTGCACCACAAGAAGAAGCATGTCTATATGGTCCCCACAAATCACAATGAATTTTCTCGAAAATACGGGTAGTTTTATTATCACTAAGATGAAACTGATCTCTAGGATGCTTAGCATAAAAGCAAATGTCACAAGCATCATGGAAACTGCCCTTAAGATGACTAACAGAGGGAAGTAACTTTACAACTTTTGCGGACGGATGCCCCATACGACGATGCCACAAATCAAAGACTGAAGCTTCACCAGAAACCGTGATATGTTGAATATGATCCATGCCGCCAAAGTAATAAAGTCCATCCCGCTTAACTCCCGTTCCAATCAGCTCCATCGACGGGTCCTGAATATTACACATATGAGAATCAAATTGGACAGTACAATGCAAACTATCACACAATTGAGAGATGGATAATAAATTACAACGAAG
Source organism: Beta lomatogona (assembly GCA_947646795.1). NCBI lineage: Eukaryota > Viridiplantae > Streptophyta > Magnoliopsida > Caryophyllales > Amaranthaceae > Beta > Beta lomatogona. The sequence continues at coordinate 33,034 of CANSNZ010000464.1, read as the reverse complement.
ATTAGGCACATAAAGTACACGAGTGAGAGTAATAGTAGGAGATAAGCAAACAGAACCCTCTTGAGTGGCAACAACCGTACTACCATTAGGGAGCCCAACAGGGCATGCAAGAATATCATGAATATTAGACAACCAAGTAAGATCACCGGTGACATGATGAGAAGCACCGGTATCAAGAATCCAAGAGTAAGTATCAAACTTACCGGTCAAACGATTGTCAGGAATTTTAATATTACCGAATATTCCTGCGAGAGCTTTCCACTGGTCGGCCGTAAATAGAGAAGAAGAAGTGGCAGAAGCACTTGAAGATGCCTCGGCCGAACCAACAGTAGCAGCATGAGCACGGGTTGGGGGCCCACGACCACCACCATTTGCAGCCCGACCAAGCCCACGACCACCAGAGTCGTTCCAATGGGCTGGATAGCCGATGATTTCAAAACAGGTGGCGACGTCGTGACCCATTTTCTTACAGTGAGAACACAGCATGGTGGTGCGATCAGGACGATCACCACGCCCACGACCGCGGCCAGGAGCGGCGCGTACAGAGAAGCCGACAGCATCAGGTGGCTGTGACGGCAGCGAGTCGGCTGGTTGTGTGGCTAAACGCACACGCTCATCTTGGATGAGCATCTGGTAAACACGGTCAAGAGTGAGAAGATGTTCTAGGGCTAAAATGGCAGCCCTAATTTGAGCATAATAAGGAGAATATAAGCCCATAAGAAATTGGTGTACCTTACGATCTTCACGACGTTGAGCATGGCGGTCACCGGAATCACAAGTAGTGCAACAGTTACAAGTAATCAAGGGTTCATGACGATGCAATTCTTCCCATAGTACATGGAGTTGAGAGTAGTATGTGGTTACCGACATAGTCTTCGATTGCTCACACTTGGCAATGGAAGCATGAAGTTGATTGATGCGTGGTCCATTAGCAACTGCATAGCGTGCCTTAAGAGTATCCCAAAGACGACGAGGGTCGTTGAATTTAGGAAGAGAAGCCTTGACTTCGGGTGTGATGGTATTCATTACCCACGAGACTAACATAGCTTGAAGAGCAGCCCAGTCGGCAGCAGTACAAGGAGAGGCGGGTTTGAGAACACTGCCATCAAGAAAACAAAATTTACGGCGGGCTGCAAGAGCCGTTTGTAAATCGGCCGCCCAGTCGTCGTAGTTGTTGTCACGTAGACGGGTGGGTGTAAGAAAGTCGCCAGGACGGTCTTGAGGACCAAGATAGTAAGGAGAAGAAGCATCGAGTTTGGACGGTGGTGGAGGATCGGCATCGTCGCCGGCCATATTGATGATGAAGAAAGAAAATAAACCTAAACTGATACCATGTTAACAGAGAGAGAGAATGATTGATTGAAGGATTTGTCTGTGATTCTCATTCCACGTAAAATGCCTATGTACAATAGTAGTATTCCTAAACTAGTTAGGAAACTATCTTTACAAATCAATTAAAGATAATATTAACTAAATATATCTCAATATGCCGGGCCTGGAATTTTCACATTTTGTCAACGGCCTGGCCCAGGCCCGCGGGTCGGGCTCGCCTCCTGCATGCCTGGCCCGTGTATTATGTTGTTTTTTGGATTCTTGGCAGTTTTTGGCTAAAAAACAAAGGAAAGGGGCGTTCGGCCCGCGGGCCATATAGGCGGGCTCGTGTCGGTGTGGGCCTGAAATAATTTTTTTTGTCCATGACAGGCCCACGACCCACGTAGCGGACAACGGGCCGGGCCGGGCCTCTAGCTGGCTCGTGCCGGGCCGGGCCCAAGTCGTGTCGGGCCGGGCCGACCCGCGTGCTGGCCCGGCCCATGCCCACCTCTACCTCCCATTAGGGACGTTGTCCAGAGTGCGGTCTGTACCGCATCAAACCGTGATCCAAACCGTTTTTTTGTGGTTTGAGTTGGTTTTGCGGTTTCAAAATTATGGGTTGGTTTGATATTTCAAGCAATCTGCGGTTTGCAGTTTTGGTTAGGTTTGAATTTTTGTGAACCGAAACCGCACCGTAAACCGCAAATTTATATGATTTTTAAAAAAAATAAAGTCTATCTATTTTGATTGTTTCTCTAAAAGCACTTGACAAACTAACATGCACACTATTATACGAGATAATACGACTATATAAGTTAATACAAGTATGCGTTTAGGTCTTTGCACTCATCACTCATCAGTCATTTGGTCCTCTTGGCAATCCCCTTACCTCCCTCACTTATGTGCTCTTACTCCTCCTACCTCCACTCATCTGCTCAATATTTATTATGTAGTTTTAGAGAATAATGTATTGTTTTATCAACAACTTTGTACCAATTTTTTTAAATTCTTAGAATGCAAAACTCATATCGCAGAGGAAAATATGGCTAAAACGCAAACCGCATCACACCAAACCATTTTTCGTGGTTCGATTTGGGTTGGTTTGGGCAAAAGCACTACTAAAAAAAGGCCTACGAGACCGGTTAAAAGTTGCCTAGGAAACTGGATTATAACCGGTCTCCATCTCACAGATGTCCTAGGTTAGGAGACCGGTTATGATGTCCGGATTCTTTTAGTTGTTTGTGAGACCAGTTCACAGCTCAAAACCAGTCTCTTAGGCAAAGTGTATATGTAATATGTAAAGAGGATAGGAAATTGTTGCATTTGATATATATTCAAAACCATCTCTCTCAAAGTACCAATATCCAATGTCTTAAAAGTAAAGTTTATATGATCTAATGATATCTACTAAAATTAAAATTTTAAAAAATCCAATAATATGTACAATTCAAACTTGACCACATCCATATTGTTGTTGTCTTTTATCTCCATCGTCTTACAATTGGTTGTTTAAATATGTCACCCACATATCTCTTAGCTCATCAGTCAGCTCTTGCGAATAAATGTTACAAATTCTAGGAAAGCACTATAAGATATATCAGATAATTATAATTAGAACTAGGATAGATCATAAAAGCTTCTTATGCATAAATAAAGAACATGTTGATATAGAAATATTATAAATAATTTTAATGAGAGATTACTAATAAAGTTAGCAATAAAATCACCAAAAAATTATTAATACCTAGTGCTAAAGCTTTTGTTCCTTTTCTAATAATTATAACACTTTGCATCTCAATGTGTTAAACTCATGATAACAAAATATGTACTGACCATGACTTATGAGTTATGACTTATGGTAACATAAATATGAACTGACCATGACTTATTCATACCTAGGCCTTGTTCTTTTGAGCTTATTTTGGATGAAATTAAATTAAATTAACTGAACTGAAATTAAATTAATTGAACTGAAATTAAATTAACTGAACTGAAATCAAATTAAATTAACTGAAACTAAATTAACTGAACTGAAATTAAATTAACTGAAACTAAATTTATTATTATTATTATTATTTATTATTATTATTATTATTATTATTATTATTATTATTATTATTATAATTATAATTATTACTATTATTATTAATAATATTATTATTATTATTTATTATTTATTATTTAATATGATTATTATTAATATTATTATTATTATTATTATTATTGTTATTTATTATTTATTATTTATTATTTATTATTTATTATCTATTATTTATTATTTATTATTTATTATTTATTATTTATTATTTATTATTTATTATTTATTATTTATTATTTATTATTTATTATTTATTATTTATTATTTATTATTTATTATTTATTATTTATTATTTATTATTTATTATTTATTATTTATTATTTATTATTTATTATTTATTATTTGTAATTTATTATTTATTATGTATTATTATTTATTATTTATTATTTATTATTATTTATTATTTATTATTATTATAATTATTATTATCATGTTTATTATTATTATTTATTATTACTATTATTATTATTATTATTATTTATTATTACCTTTATTATTTATTATTTATTATTATTATTTACTATTTAGCATTTATTATTTATTATTTATTATTACTATTATTATTGTTATTATAATTATTTATTATTACTATTATTATTATTATTATTTTTATTATTTATTATTATTAATTATTTATTATTGATTATTTCTTATTTATTAATATTATTATTTATTAATTATTATTATTATCGTTATTATTTATTATTATTATTATTATTTATTATTTATTATTAATTACTTATTTATTATTATTATTATTATTTATTATTTATTATTTATTTATTTATCATTTATTATTTATTATTATTTATTACTCCCTCTGTATTTTTTTATCTTTCCTACTTTGACTTTTCACATTTGCCAATGCACTTATATTACATTAAATATCGTTCATTACATATTAGTAAAAATTATAATAATTGAATATTAATAAAGTACTAATTGAGACGAATCAAACAAAATCTCACATGACTATATTTATTCTTATACATTGAGAAAAATGTAAAAGATTCTCTCTAATTGTGAATAGTGTCAAGATTCTAAGTGAGAAAGATAAAAAAATTCAGAGGGAGTATTATTTATTATTAATAATTTATTATTATTATTTATTATTTTATTATTATTATTATTATTATTATTATTATTATTATTATTCAGTTGAACTTAACTGAACTTAAATTAAATTAACTGAAATAAAATTAACTGAACTGAAATTAAATTAAGTGAACTGAAATTAAATTGAAATTAACTGAAAATAAGTCCAAAAGAACAGGGCTCTAGTGTTAAGGTGCAGCTCTCTGCTCTCCCATGATAACATAATATGTACACAGTACAAGGCCACTTCACTACCAAGACTTAGGATGGCCTAAAGCATAGTTCTTTAATTAGTTAATATCAAACTAACAAGATTAGGGAATGAAGTCGACGCCGACTGATGGATGCGATACAAAAATATAAAAAAACAATATTTGGGAAGAACACACCTGTGATCGGCACAACGATAAAATCAAACCAAAATCAGGAGAAAGACGCCGACGCCGACGCTAAATCTATATGTGGATTGAATGTCGCCGATGAGTGCTCAAAATAAAGAAACAAGATTTGGGAAGAAGCAGCTCGATTTTTCCTTCTAATGAGAAACATAAAATCAATAAACTTGTATAGAAAATCCGTAGAAAAGAAAAAAAATTAGCAAAATTTTAATAGTTATTCACAATAGAGATTACTGAACACAAAATTTGGTAGATTTTTACATCAATAATTTCTCAGTAAATCAAGAACAAAAGCAAACTAGACACATCAATAGCATATACAAATCATCTTGCAATTGGGTCTTCCACGCAACATAGTTGGTGGAGGTGAGCTTAATTGCATTGTGGATTTGAATAAGGGTAAAGGGTTTAGCAGGGTCAGTAGTGTTGGGAATAATGGTGTTGTCAGTTATTATTAAAGGAAAAGAATAGGAGAAAAAGGATCGATATTGCTCTGAAACCATATAAGAAAGCTTTGCTTATTAATTATTGAATGAGGAAAGCCTACATTATATAGGCATATAGTAGGTTTAGAAAACAAACGTGCAGCTAATAACAAACATTTAAAACTAAGCTATAAAATAGGATAAGGCTAATATCAAGCTAACAACTTTGACTACTAGGATATACATGAGAATATCTAAGATAATTATCCTCCAATAGGTAGCACATCTATAAATACATCAGTAATTGTAAAAAAGAACGGGTCTTGCTAAATGCCGCCCTGAAATTTCCTGGTAACGCCCTGTATTTTTGTACAAAAATACATGGGGTGTATTTCCCTATTCCCTCCTTTCCTCTTTCCCTTTCTTTATTTAAACTCCCACATGTGCCACATGTTTTCGACACAAACCCCACCACACTTTCTTTATTCACTTTCATTCTCACAAGTTTTTCGGCATTGACCAAGTTGTTTACCGGCGTTGACCAACATTGACCGGCGTTGACCACACAAACGCTAATGTAATTAAAAAAATTTCGAATAAAACTGATAGAATGTCTTGAACCTGGCGCTTCGAAAAACTTAGCACGGTTTAGCTTTTCAGGCCAATTTTTCGGTCACTTAAAATTTTTATAATTCATTTAATAAAAAAAATGGACTATAATAACTCAAAAATGCCGAGAAGGCGCCTAAATTAGGCGGCCAACCACGGGTACAGGCACCTAAATTAGGCGCCTATACCTGTGGTTGGGTGCCTATTTTAGGCGCCTCACTAGTGGAATAAAGTTCAACCGCTGCGGTCAAAACCGGGCTTACCGCTGCGGTTTTTGGCCGCAACGGTTGGACTAGCAGCGGTAGCCAAATTTTAGCTGCTGCGGTTCGGAACCGCAGCAGTTAATAATTTACAGCTGCGGTTAATCTATTAACTGCTGCGGTTCTGACCCAAACCGCAGCGGTAAATGATTAACTGCTGCGGTTTTGGGTCAAAACCGCAGCGGTTAACCACCCCAAAAACCATAAAAAATTTTTTTTTTTTTTGCATTTTTTCATTATTAATCAATAGAAAATCAATAATATATATCAATAATCATTTTATTAAGCATATTATGCTCAATTGAAAGCATAAGTATAAATAATTAGATACATATGAATATTTACTATAATCTAGAACCATTTTCATTAAGCACAATGAGAAAGAGTCTTTAATCCATCCAGATTTTGCTAGAACACTTGGAACTGATATGTCCGCAAGACCTAAACCCATCAGCAACCCCCCATCTAGATAAACACCGCTTTGCTTCTACCACACCTGCAGAAAGATCGAAGAGCACAAAATTACAACTTTGATTTAATCTGGACATAACACAAAGTCCCATCATATAGAGAACAGTACTGACATACAAGCTGAAATGTCCAATGTCCAATATATACTCATCTGAAATGTCGAGAAATAGAATGATTTATATGCCACAATATACCATCGGGAGCAACCCCCCACCCACCGCACCGCCCCCCACCCCGCACCGCACCCACCCCCGCACCGCCCCCCAACCCACTGCACTCCCCCCCCCCCTGCACCGCCCCCACCCCCCACCGCACTTCCCCCCCCCCTGCGTTGCCGCCTGCCGCACCGCCACCCACCCCACCACCGCCCCCCCCCCCGCACCGAGATTTCATTAGCTTCCCGAGACAAGCAACAGAGAAATGCTATATGTTGTGACACTGGTGAATAAACAAAACAGATATCTGAAACAAGTCCTTGCTGGCAATCATCGTACCAGCATGGTCCAAGAAAGACATGAAACATATTTGACTTCTTTTCACAGATATTTAAGGAATTAGGGAAAGTTAATTTATCAGTGAACATTACTGAAAATTAACTAAAATAGTTTATCTTCAGGAAATGCAAGGATAGCTCTGTTAGAAACTACCAGATAGGCATGACAAGAAATGGGTAAGAGGAGATAAGGAGGGTGTATGACAAAAAGAGTAAAAACGAGATGCTTTTAATGGTTACCTTAAGTCTCTCAATTGTTTCTCCATATCCTAATTGCACATATTCCTTGGTGAGAGTCTCCTCCGAACAATTTAAAGTTTGTGGATGAAAGTCGGGTAGGCCAAGACTATATGGAAACAAAGAGCAATGCAAATAAAACAAAATAAATCGGCGAGAAAATAATATCAATTCATCAAAGAAGAATCTGAATGTATACAAATGCAGAGGAAGGTTAAAGATGATGAAAGAGGGAGGAAGAGCAAAAATCGTCCATATAGAAGCAACAATTAAAAAATTAACCTCTTTTCAAGCTCTAATTTATCCCAGTTCCACATCCCAGAACCTAGATCACTCTTTCAAAGATAACATCACTGGAGTACTAAACCCCAACTACTTTAGTATAAAATTCACAATCTGCTCAAGCAGCCAAGAAAAAAAGTTGTCCACTCATATCCAATTACAACTAAATCAAAAGAAATTATAGTTACAACTCATAAAACAAAGAGGACAAACTTGCCGAGAATTGAGTGGCTCCTTCTCACACTTCAACCTGAATGGAGCAAGCGGCAAGCCCGCCTGTTAGAATAAAAATATATTAAACTATAGTCTTACAAGAACAAACTCTATACTGTTGACTAACTGACCAGAAACTAATATACAAGAAAAAACGAAGATAACCAAATGCTTAAAAATTAGCACGAACTTGACGTAACAACTAATAAGAGAAACAAGATATCAAGAAGGCAACAGATAGAAGGGGGGATAAAGGATCAGAACACTAAACAATAAGTAAATTGGAGGAAAAAAATTGGTATCAAGCAGACAGTTCCATTTCAACCCTAACATCTAAATTGTATTGTTCCTTAATGCAAGGAAGTGGCATAGTATATAATATATATCATCAAACAGTTCAGTAATATCTTTTCACATCGATTTGAGAAAGCAATTTTCTCCGCTTTAACAGTTGTTCAGCTTCCCAATTCTGTCTTAGGAACAATATGTTCCTGTTTAGATACCTTTGTGGAATGACCAGCTTTCCTGAATTTAGAAATAACACAGCATAAAATAAGGACGCAGGCTGAGTACTACTGGGAGGAAATCCAATAAATGGTTTAATCTGTCTAAAGAAGACTTCAAGATCTAAAAAGCATGTGTGCAGATAGCTTATTTCTGCAGCTTCTTAACAGAAACCTGCTAAATTCCTGATGTACCCAGCAACCGTGCAACATCTTTTGTGCCACAAATCATTTGTGAATATGGGTGCAGATGACATTTAGCTATCTCAGTCTCCATTTTCTAGCAAGCAGGGGTATGATTTGAATTTTTGTGCTAGGTCTAACATCATAGAAAACTAACAACAAATATAAGAACATTTGCAGGTGATCATGCAGAGATAATGTAACATTTCAGAAAACTATGATTAGTAAGCTATTATGTGACTTCTGTCATTAGATATATCGCAACGCATATTTGGCTATTTAGCAATTAACCCAGAAAACAGTGTTTGATGCTTCATGGTGCCCCTCGGATCCATACACATAATCTGAAACGAAGCAAGTACAATCCAGAGGAAGAGAAACTCGATCTAAGTACCTCATCATGAATGGCTTCTGTGACGAAGAGCTAGCACTAGTAACCTGCAGCATAGGTAGCTTATGAAAGAGATAATAAATATGTGCACTTGCTACGGCCCTATGGAATAGATGAAGCATATGATGAGAACATATGATGGAAGAATGGAAAGAGGCATATTATTTGGATTTAGTGTCTTCAGGTTGCACATAATTTCCTGCTCAAAAAGTAATCAGAAGGAGAGAGCTGTCACTTGAAATACACTGCAAAAAATAATGTACATTCAAGCTTTATGATCACATAAACAACACTGGGAGATATCTGACTAATAGAATTAATCAAAAATCAGATAAAAAATGGGTGTTTTAACTTGTTTAAGTATTTTGCGACATTTTGGTTAGAAGATGATGGACATTCTCTAAAAGTAAATTGGCGCTCATGGTAACTTGCAGAACTTGAATACTCTACTGCAGGACACCCATTAAAGATTCCAAAGTATAAATCTTCTGATGACGACAAGAACATGAAATTACAAAACACGAGAGAAGATCAATATACATTATAACGATAAGCATGATTCTAAACCTTAAGAGAGAAATAGGAAACTGTAATCCTCTCTAAAGATTGAAAGACCACATAATGCCATCATACATACATGCGAAGGTACTAAAGGAACACACCGAGAAAGTGAAGCAGTGGACTGCTTATGTAAGATGTCAACTCCGAGATCCTGGTAAAAATGTCATCCATTGATGTCCTGTATTCGTCGTGTTAAAAAAGATAGCCGTACCATATGGGTTAATAGGAACCTGAAACAGCAACAGAATGAGAATTGAGCACAAAATCAGTAGATTTTGATGAAATATATATCTTCTAAATACATAGCAAGTATAATGATGAATAAGCTAGAAATGCATTAAAAACTTCAATTTGGAGAGCAAGCTTAGAGAGGTCAAAATATGGTTTTAATTAATAACCCTTTGACTTGAGTTAATCATAACTCAAGTCACAAACATACAAAAAATCACTACTTTGTTCACAAAGCACAAAGAAAAGGCCCATTCACTTTGATCTTATTCTGTAAATTAAATAAGGTAATAATATTCCACAAAGATACTGTCAGGTCCATTTTAGAGAATCGAGCAGCATTAACGAAGTTTTAAGTACCCCCACAGAAAAGCGAAGCATATAGAAACCTTAGTTGATCTCCAAGACGAGTGAAAAATCAAGGGAGCTATGCGCACAGAATTCTGTAAAGACAAACGGCAACATGGAGCCATTGCCATACAACATTTCTGATTTGTAATAATTATAAAATATATCATCATGTACAAATACATTTCTGATTTAATGTTTATACTCATCATGTGCAAATCTATTCATTAATGTTAATGCAAATTCCCTACACACGAGGTCTCTCTTTGCGACCTCACCACCTTTGCATGCCATGGTAGAGCATAGCTTCAATATTACTCCACAGGAGTATTTTCCATGTAAAGGAAGTTGAAAGTAGGGCATTGATCTTGAATTCAGAAGATATTAAACTTTAACCAGCATCCAACCTCATATATTATGTAAAATGCTTGTATCATCCAATTAGAATTTAAATATCAAGCATCCTATATCATAGAGGCCATATCATCAATACCTTGAGTGACGATTCTCTAAATAACACAATCCCACAAAAGCTTTGAGAAATTACCCAATACTACCATCGAATCATCCTCATCGACTTGACACAAACTAAGACGTGCTCATATCGAGTAAAAAACTAGCATTGTGCAATAGATCATCATTAAGATCAAATACTTGATCAACAAATTCAATCTATCTATATTTTCACAAGAATAGTTATCCCTACTAATATATCAGCTCAGTCAACTAAAAAAATTCATCTTTCTTGTATGTTGAACAACAAAATCAATGGAAATTCTTCTTATAGATGCCATAATTCATAACAGCTAAAAATGCAGAATTCTTTGTTGGGATTTGAGATTTGTTCGCCATAGTCAAACAAGGTCAACACCAAAAACTCCTGAACACATAAAATCAGAATATCAACAAGAGATAACACTTCAATAGCTAAATTTTACAACTTCAAGGGATAAAGCAGACAGATTATACTCTATATCTCGAATTGGAATTTTAACAGTCATAATTTGAAATTTAAAAAGTAAAAGAAGAAATTAAATATGTAGAGCCATATTAACCAAAAAAACCATACAAGATGGAAAAAATGAGTTACCGAAAATTAAAAAGTATAAATTACCGAAAATTAAGTAATTTGAGTGAGGATTCGTTGCCGTCATTGAAGTTTTGCCAGCAAGAATCGTTGGAGAATGATTTCGTTGTTAAAGCGTATAATTGAAGAGTACATGAGAGCCGTCGAAGAAAGGGAGATGTTACCGCGTCCATGGCTGTCGAAGATCTGGTGGTTGGTGTTTAGGGTTCGTGTTCGAAGATCTGGTGGCTGAGGGTTCGTGTTCGTTGTTAAAGCATTGGTGTTTTAGGGTTCGTGTGAGAAGATCTGGTGGCTGAGAAGTGAGAAGATCTGGTGGCGTTGAGAGAGTGAAATTCGTCGTAGGGTGCGGTGGTTTGAGAGGAAGGAGGGAGGTGCAGATCAGAAGAGGAGGGATTATGAGGAGAGAGAAAAGAAGTGGCAGGGGTTGATGAATATTCCCTAAAGGAAATGCGGGTTCACAAAAGAGATTTTCAGCTGATTAACTACTGCGGTTAAGGGAACCGTAGCGGTTAATAGAAAACCGGAGCGGTTTTCCAGTTAACCGTTGCGGTTTTCTGATGACCGCAGCGGTTTATATTCCCACTTCTCTCCCAAAAAATTTCGACGATTTATCGCTGCGGCTCTCTTAAGGACCGCAGCGGTTGTCTTGTGACATATAGTGTTTTTTCCACTAGTGCTTGTACCTATGGTTGGGTGCCTATTTAGGCGCCCAACCACAAGTATAGGCGCCGAATTTAGGTGCATGTACCTGTGGTTGGGCGCCTAATTTAGGCTCCTGTACCTGTGGTTGGGCGCTTAATTTAGGTGCCTGACCACAGGTTCTCAGCATTTTTAAGTTATTATAGTCCATTTTTTTATTATATGAATTATAAAATTTTTAAGTGACCGGAAAATTAGCTGGAAAAGTTGTCGGAGTTATTGTCGCCTGAGTTATTGTCGCAAATGAGTTATTGTCGCCGGAAAATTGGTCGGAAAAATTGTCGGAGATCTTGATGGGAGATCCTTGTTGATGAAAGAGATGGAGTGAGAGAGTGATGGAGAGTGAAGAGAGTGAGGGAGAGTGAAAGAGAATGGGAGAGTGAGTGTTAGAGTATAAATAGTTAAATACATGTATATGTATTTATACAGGGCGTTAGTAGGATATTTCAGGACGGCATTTAGCAAATGAGAAAAGAACTAGAGATATTTGAAACTTCAACCGCCATTGAACAACAAGTCAACAATATAGGATGTTCTTATGATGGATTTCTCATAAAAAAGGCCATCGTAAGATATGAATTTGAGCCACTCATTTCACCACATCATACACCCAATAATGCTGACTGTACCGCGTGATTTAAGGAAGTTGGAGATAGTTTGACCATGTAATTTAGGCAGTTTAAGAATTAATTCAAAAAAATTAAATGTATTAAAATCTTTCACCATACATTGTATTTATTATATGATTTACGAACTTATACGGTTCTTAATACTATAATAAAGAATACACGACATTATACGTTTCACTATACATTTTTTCTTCAAGGTATAAAATAAGTAAATAACAGAATTAAATCTTATATTATAAGAAATTATAATATATGAAAATCATGACATACGAAATATTACTGTAAGAAACATTGGCACATATTATTTAAACTCCATTAACGTCTTCTTCAGTAGTCCAAAACCTCCATTATTAACGGCGAGCAACCTAATTTGAAGACGATTATATTGTTTTTTCAAGGTATACATAATTAAATCTTATCATATACGAAATTGTGCTTTACAAATTATACAACATGAAAATCATGACATACGAAATATTACTTTATAAACATTGACACATATTATTTAAACTCCATTAATGTCTTCTTCAATGAACCATACCTCCTTTATTAACGGGGAGGAACCTAATTTGAAGACGTTAGGGTTTCTGATTAATTTGAAGACATTTATGGTTCATAAAGTTGACTTGCAAAGTTATATGCAGCATGCCATTCAGACGAATAATTCTGAAATTTCAGGTGCCGTGGTTGAGTTTTTAGTTCATTTGACCGGCGTTGGTGGTATTTTCAGAATATGAATGGTGGAAGACAAATTGCCTTTGGTTTTGGTGCGTTGGACAGTCCCATAACTTGTTTTGGTCATAGCCGCTAATTGGATAGTGTCACTTTTTATGGCTATGACCATAGTGTTCTCCTGGCATTGCCAATCGATTAACTCCTATTAGGTTTTAACTTAGTTTGGAAAAATATGTCGAAGGAACCTTATGTGAACATATTGAGATGTCCAAATATTGGATAGTGACAGTCCATAACTTGTTTTGGCAATAGTCGCAAATTGGATAGTGATAATTTTTATGGCTATGACCATCTTGTTATCCAGGCATTGCTAGATGCTTGACTCCTATTATATTTGTACTGAGGTTCGGAAAATTTGTATCGTTGTTCGTTTCTGAACCTTAATTGTTTGGTCAATGGTATTTCAGGTTGTGGACATGTCCAAATATGGCACTTGTTTTGGTCATAGCCGCTAATCGGATAGTGATATTTTTTATGGTTATGACCATCCTGTTATCCTTGCATTGCCATACGCTTAAATCCTATTATATTTGTACTCAGCTTCGAAAATTATGTCAACTGCTATTGTATGTGTACCTTAATTGTTTGGTCACTGGTATTTCATGTGATGGACATGTCCAAATATTGATCAAACATTACATCGATATTCAACAACAGTAGGATATACTTAATACATAGGAAAAGGGTTTTTTATTCTATAATTAATGATCTGATATATTCTATTAGTTATTTGGATTCTCCAAAATATTCTTTTTATCATAATGAGATAATTAATGATCCGAAAGGAAAATAAGTATTTGTTTAGCATATTTGAAAAGGAGATAATATAATATAATATTATTTATCTTCATAAATTTAAACGAAGATCTCAAAATTATATTCGGCGCAATCTTTTTACGTGGGTTAGCGGGTGGTTAGGATTTTAGGAAGGAAGATCTCAAAATAATTATTTGTCTAGGGTTTTTGCCTTGTGTCATCACACCAAAACCCACTTGTACATCCCCCTTACTCTTGTTACGAAGCGGTGGAGTAACCGAAAATGGCGGAAGAGAAAAACAACTCCTCATGTGTAAGTATTACATGGTGGTTTTCTTTATTTTCCTTCATTTATGTAGCCAATTAATTAATTAGAGATAAGCAGCTCCAACGATTAATAGTGTAATTACATATTCAATATAAATTATATAGATATGCGGTTGGAAAATATATCTTATACTTGTTATGAATCCGAAAACCCGATTTTGCCTTTTTTTGCCTTCATTTTGTTTGTGTAGAACTTGGGTGTGATTCTAGAAGCCATCAATGAAATACGCTCAAAAGTTACCAACATCGAGTTGTCGTTGGCTCAACTACATTCAAAGCAACATGATTGTCATGGTGAAGCCAATGGTGGAAAGTCACCAAAGGGCAATGAAGAAGGTGATTTCACACCGGGGGTACAAAAATCAACAAGAACTCCAAGTGCTAGTTGCGCTACTAATAATAGATCGAATTCCCCTTTCCTAAGTCCCGATGGTGGCTTGGTCGATTGCATACAAAAATCAAAAACTAAGCGTAAGCTGGACGTTGATTTGGGAGGACAAGAGGAGGAAAGTCCAGGAAGAACCCTTAGAAATTGATTCATTTACTATCCGAAATGTTTGTTTCAATGCGCCTCAATTTCCTCCAGGGTTGGAAACACTGAGAGACGTCAAGGACGAGGCAAAAAAAGAAGTAAAAAAAGCCGAAAAGCCTATTGATGTATCGAAGACCCCAAACACTATCTTAACATCAAAGGGCGGCGTTGACCTATCCGGTGGAGCGAACACCGTAGATAGAACAATGGAGAAGCGGACTCCTCGGCGAATAAAACAGGGAGCATCCAAAATCTAATGAAACCGTAAGTTTTGAAAGTTTATTGTTTTGTCAGTAGTTGTTCTTTCAAAGATGATACTGATGTCCCCAATTTATAGACAACAAAGCCCAAGGGAAACAAAAAGCGCAATTCAAATGCACAAAACGAACAGGTACATAACATTTAATTTGGCAATAATTTAGTAGCCAAATTGTTAATGCTTCCTTTTGGCCATACAAATAAATTTGTCTAGCCATTACCATATTACACTGTATATACCAGGAAGGGGAAGAAGTAAAAAAAACATCAAAATCGAGAATCTTCACACCCACATCTTCTAAAGCAAAGAGGCGGAAGAAGTGCAACGCAAAAGAGCTTATTGTATTGCAGGTGCATTGTGGTCATTACATTTAACATTTCCAGATATTACCACACGCATATCAATTTTTGCTATTAAGGACTGACATTTACTTGATGCATTTCCTGTATAATTAATTTGGCAAGGATGAAGAGGTTGTACCTGGTAATGGTAGCCCTCCAGTTTCCAAAAGACGAGGTTCAAACAAAGTGGCAAAGCCAGTATTCCATAAGTATCTACCTCAGCTAGTAGATCGGGACAAGCAAATATGCTTAAATCTTCACAAGTTTGACAAATATGACGAAGTGTATTGTCCAAGTGATGGTATGCACAGATTGATAGTTGGTGACTCTATGTGTGTATTTCCGGATGGATGGTGTCTAATCATGTAAGCCGTCTACTCAAGTCTTTACTATCAGTACTACCTAATTTTAATTCAAGTAATATGCTTAGAAAGTTGTATTTTTTTTTTTTACAGTTTATCAATGTCTACTTATATGACATGCAACTGGGGTTAATGGAGACCAACTCCAAGAAGATGGTATTGTCCCCCTCTTTCCAGGTACATTATCGATTCTGAGTTACACTAAAATGACTTTCGTACCTTCCGGTTATTTATTTGATCCAGACCATAAATATGTTTCAGGGTGTTATACTTAAGTCCTATGAACGTAATCCATATAGAGGAAGTCAAGCCATAATGAATAGGTGTTCAGCCGTGAATGACACCTTTATCCCGGAACACGTCGAAACAATTGAACAGGTTTTACATATTTTCAAGTGTTGCAATTTATTTGAGATTTATTTCGTCTTATTAGTTAATCAGCTCTCAATATCTTCGTTTTTTGTAGGTTTTCATTCTTGTGTTAGATAACGAGGCGAGACATTGGTTCATGTTGGTTTTCCATGTCTTCAAAAAAAACGGTGTACATCATAGATTCACTAGGAGCCTCGAACAACCGCTTCAATCTCGCTGAGGAAATGGTAATTATTTCAATCTAACGCGCTGTACTTTTCAAATGTGGTGACTAAAACGTCCATAATAACTTCAATTTGATCAGATGAGCAAAGCTGCGACAGTTCTTCGAAGAAATCGCTTAGGCGGACTTTTCAAGGAGTACAAATACTTTTTATATGACGTCGTAGATGTTCCGTTACAGCCAAATTGGTAACTCCAAATATACACATTTAGTTTAGTTATATTTACTATCCAAATAAACTAATCAAAATTACAAATTCACCTTTTTCAGTCATGAATGTGGAATGTATGTCCTCAAGTACATCGAATGTGCCAATATCAAAGCCATGCAAGCCATTACATATTTAGTAAGAACCTTCAGTAACTGTGTTGGGGCTAAAATGTTTATAAAATGCAATTAACTTTGTTTTCTAGTTCACCAGACTGACGAGATGCGTGCCGAACGATTGAAGTGTTTGGCTAAACTAGTAACAAGCAAAAATAAAACTTGGCAAATATCATAAAATTCAGCGGTGCTGATTCGAGATGTGCTTCATAGTATATAACTGTGCGTCGAGACAAAGTCTTCGTTATGTATAGTATCGTTAGCATTCCCAAATATATTATACAACAATCTTTTAAAATTATATTCCCTCAAAATTATGTGTACGAATGTTGGAGAACTAAACTTTATTTCATTAATGTGTAGCAATGTTTGTAGCAATGTTATGGCTATGTCTAAACACGGACTAGGTCATTACTGAACAATGTCACGAGTAATGAAGTAAAATACGTTGTAATCCATGTGTCATGACTCATGAATACAAAAAACAATTACATATATACAAGTAAATCAACCTTTACTCATGAAACAACGGTTTGGTTCATTCTATTTGTTGATTTTTAGAGTACCTTTTTGTGATGTGCCCTATAATGATCGTGGACATTAAAAAAATCATAATACAGACAAATATTTGAGTAACACAAGGTCCAACTTTTCAACACAACACTTCGTTTTACCATACCAATATTATGTGTAATTCGATTGTTCAAGTAGTCTAACTGTCTTTCAGGTACATGTAACAAAGTTTATGGCAATCTTCAACCATGATATTGGTCATTATCAAATAATGTCAGAAATGATTTCATTTAGGGAGTCATGTGTAAATTGAACTAAAGAAATGATAATTGCAAACTATGACAAACAAGTCTAGAGTATAGTTGTGTCACGAGACATTACCAAATCGGGAATAACGACAAATATTCGACAGTGCACAAGTAACACATGTTCCAAGTTTTTAACACAACTCTTAGTTGTACAGTACAAATATGTCAAAGAAATAGCAAGGAAAATACACCAAGATCGAATTTCGTTCTCTCAACCCGCCAGTGCCAACTTGTAGACAATATCTTTCAACTGATTTGCATCCCAATCAATCAACGATGTTAGAGTTTTTTTGCGATGTGTTGCAAGATCCTAAGTTGTTGGAAAACATTTGCACACAATTAGTTGCTTTCAATGGAGCAACAATGCATGAAAACTATGCAAGGTTGGATAGGATTAACCATAGACATCCATTACCTCAAAGTATTTCTTGTTCGTCCACTTTCTCCTGTTATGTGCTTCTATGTATTTGATTACATGCATCCCACAGTCATATCTAAAACAAAAGTGGGAGACTCTAGAAAAACGCATAACCGTCTCCAAAAACAAATTGTAATAGAAAAGTTGAATTGTGAATGACGTACGCGTTTGACTGTCTTGGGGTATTAACCTGCTTGATTTCCCAACCGGAAAATGCCTTGAACCTTTTCAGCCTCGCATCCGACTTGTTTGAAAACATAAGTGTGGACAGTTTCCTAATTTGTGTCAGAAACGCGGCCATTATTTTACATACACACAAAAACGTCCAACCAACCAGACAATATAAGACGAATACCTGACATTTGGCATTATCGATCCTCTTTTACGTGTTTTCATCAGGGTTCGAATCAAGCATGTAAATTTTGGAGTCCTCGAAACAAACAACACACATGTAAAAATGATCTGGCTTCGGTATCCACAACGGAACCATGATCTACAATATATATACTATATTATTAGACTATTCCTCAAACCAAAAACAACTATTAGCGGAACAATATAGGCAAATTACAATTACCTCTTTGCATTGGTCTGGAT
Source organism: Beta lomatogona (assembly GCA_947646795.1). Lineage (NCBI taxonomy): Eukaryota > Viridiplantae > Streptophyta > Magnoliopsida > Caryophyllales > Amaranthaceae > Beta > Beta lomatogona. Next base: position 14,446 of record CANSNZ010000464.1, on the reverse strand, counting down.
CATCTGGCAAGTATGATGTTTGCATCAGGGGTGAATCTGGCAAATATTTGGATCCCTTCCTCATCCTTTTCACATCCATTATCTTCAGTATTGAAAGAATTTAATAATATTAGACAGATTTTAATTCCATGACAAATTTCAACCATTATAAACAGCAGCTCAAAGACATCGCAACTAACCCGGAGTGCCGTTGGTATGAAAAAACTTGTTTGCCTATTTATTATCTCTCGAATCCCCACCAAATTGATGATCTTAAATAAATCCCACATTCAATTTAAGAAGCAATGGGTTTTCAATCATTTATAAACATTCTTATATATTTAATTTAGTAATGAATTCCTTACTTGCTCCATAAATTCACACCCCGGACCCAAGGTCCGTAGGTGTGTCCTATCTGCCGAGGTCCACTGTGACTTGAACAACACATGGCTATTACAAAAGTAAAAACACAAAATTAAAGGTTCAAGTTCACAGAAGTTTCGAAATGAAATCGGCCAACAGATCAATAAAATTGAATTAACTTCACCGACTCACCCAGGGTCTTCCTTATCGGATAGAACAAAGTCCAGCATTGCTTTTGTCTCAAGCTTGCATTTTCTCATCGTGGTAGCTATCGGAACATGTTTTATATGGAACGTCTCCTATTCATCAACCTGAACTCATTGACATTACAATCAGGTCACAACATATGTGAGCAACTATAAACAATAATGCTCAAAGTAATGTAGAAATTCTATATAATTACGCTTTTTTGGTTTGGTAATGTCGTAACTACTTTATCCAGATTGCATACATGAACAAGTACAATAAATAATATAAATTCTAAAATTTACAAATTCTTACTTAGTTAACTAACTAACATGCTCATCATTTCCTTGAGTTGTTTCAATCTTTTCCGCAGGAGCTGCACCTTTGTTTGTTTTTTTCTCGTATTCTTTGTTTTTTGCTTCTCCTCTGGTGGACCTCCTCGATCGTTGAGGCGTAATGCTCCTCATCTGCTGGGGAGGTCGTATTGGCTTCTTCGTGTTCGGCATCATCAACCTTCTTATCATCATCATCGACCTTCGTGTCATCATCATTCTTATCATCATCATCAGCCTTACTGTCATCATCATTCCTATCATCATCATCAACCTTCTTGTCATTATCATCCTCTTTTTCCTCTACTTCAGCAGTTGCATCTCTCTCATCGACATTTTCATCAGGGACTGCGCCACCAATTACCCTTACGTCAGATGATTCATTCGCCGCGGCATTATCCTGCTTCTCCTCAATGCTTTTTAATACTATTTGTTGGCTTCTTGATTTTCTCTTTCTCCCTCGGCATCTCCGCTCCTTGACATCCTCAGGTTGTCCTTCATCCTACCGTTTATAATCGGAATCATCCTTACACTCCTTAACATTTTTCGTACAACTCTTCTGTTTGCTTCCTTTTACAATTTCCTTCTTCCTCTTCTTCCTTCTGTCAACCTCTTGTTCATCCCCAGATTCTGCTCTAATTTCTTCTTCTTCGTCATCTACTGCTTGAGGATATGTTCTATCCACGAAGTCAGATACCAATTTAAACATTGCATTTACAGCATTACCCTAACGATCCACCTTGTCCAGTATTTGAGTAAACGCTTTTTCTACATTTTGTGCATGTGTAGTTGGAACCTTTCCTGTTATTTAACACTTGTCTCTCTCGACCACCAGCAATAACTACACAGAAAAAGTAGGATATATATGAGTAAATACCTTATCCAACCAAGGTGGAAAAAACATGAATAAAATTAGTGATAACCAAATGTAGATCCTGTTTGGCACTATCCAAAACCTACTTCCCACGTATCATATTCAGATTGTCAAACTTGCTAGATCTTATATGGTTCATGGCAATCTGTAGCATCAGATATTCACCTATATGTACTTAATGGCAATGTTATAAATTAGGGACACTTACCTTACTCGTTTTGTATCCCTGTGGGAGCTTGTTAATTGCATCATGCAATGCCTTTGTGTTTATGTCACTCCAGTCTCTAATCCTTGGAAGATCATACTTCCATATTTCTTGAAGTTTGTCCTTTGGAGAGTATTCACAGAATAGCCTGCCGAAGATTACAAACCATGAATATACAACTTTGACACAACTGCCATTGGATTGTAATGCCCATATCAAATTCACAATATTACCTAAAAACAAACCAACCAAGTACACTATACCTGATCACTATATGTGTATATGGCCGGGCATAAGAAGAGAATATAATTATAGTACCTTAGGAGAAATTGTTAACACAATACAAATAGCGAGATCATACCATTAGAAACGGGGGGACATCCGCCCAATTGTTGTGGTGTGTCTCTCCCTTTGAACTCGATGATGGCCTTCACTGTGTCATAAAAAATGTGCTTCGCAAAATTCCAACACTACAAGAAAATGCCAAATCAACGACCGCTATGCAGCGACGGCTAGCAAAACCGTTGTTAAACATGTAATTAGCGACGGTTTAAAGCCGTCGGTAGCACCGACGGCATTTTTAGATATCAGCGACTGTTTGAACGCACGCTGATAACAACGACCGTTTAGAGCCGTCGGTCTTTGTTATTTTTTAAATTTTAGAATTTGTAGTTCTCGGGCGTCGGCTTTGAACCGTCGGCGATGTTAATGAAAGCCGTCACTATTATTTTACGACTTAAAACAACTCGCTTTCAAACTCCCACTAAATTTAGTCGTTTCCTCCCACTCTCAAACAAACTCCTACACACTCAAACAAATTCGTCGGCGAAACTGCCCTTGAAGGCCAATCCGGCGACTGGAGACCGGCGAAGCAAACCACCTTGCCGGCGGTAATTTGCACAGCTCTCTGTTTATTTTTTTAAAATTTTTGTTACCCTAAAAATTGAGTTTTTGGGATTGAAGGCCAACGAGCACCACTGCTGCCGCGTAATTCAGTCCGTCCTTCCGCCGCTACCGCGTAATTCGGTTGTCCTTCCGCCGCTGCTGCGTAATTCAGTCCTTCCGCCGCCGACGCCACGTCTTCTTCCATTTCAATCCGTAACTTCTCTCTTCAATTTCAAGTTTGTTGTTGTTTGTTAGTTTGAGTTTAATTTGTTGTTGATTGTTAGTTTGAGTTTAATTTGTTGTTGGTTGTTTTGTTCATGTTATTGTTGTAGTTTTTGATAACAAGCCAAAACCCACCAAGTATATATATATAATCCTATAAGAAGATTATGCCACATATAAATTGTAAAACAAGATTAATTGTTCGTTTGTTAAATCTCCTTACTCAATCAATCTCTCGCTTCATAATATACTCTTCAAATTGATATTTGCTAGATAGTCTCTGTAGTTTGGAGAAAACCATCTTTGGGTTTCTGTTTTATTGTTCATTTGTTATTTTTTTATTTTGTTTTTGTCTACTTTGTTGTTTTCCTTTATAATCCTTAGTATCAGTGTAGTGCTAGAATATAATTTGAATAACAATAATGATAAGTTGGGTTTGCAATTCAGGAGTAATAATTCATCTCTGGTTCAAATTTGTTGTAAAGTAAAACTCACTTGAAACTTGAAAGATGGGTGATTGAACTTTTTAGATGGAAAGTTGGAACTTTGGAAATTTAGAATGGATCAACGGAGAGAGATAGTCTTGTGATTTAATTTGGATAAGCAAGGGTTAGGAAAAACAAATACACGTAATGGCAACACAAAAATTGGGTAGATTAAATAGAAACTGTTCTAGTTCTAGCTCTTGTCTTGTTTGGACTATAACTTCTAAGCCCTACTTATATAATATATTTTTTGAATTTTTGGCACTCACCAAACCCTCATCCGGCTTTGTGAATGTAGGTGGCCACACACCACTTGTCTCCTTGCCGTCGGACCGTGCCGTCTCTTTGCCACTTTGTGTCCTTGCCGTCGGACTTCACCGCCCCGCCTCTAGGTATGCTTTAATTTATTATTTTATAATACTTTGAAGTTTAAGTTAGTGTAATAATTATGACAATAATTTATATAATGGTTTGTTTATTAAAGGTTATAAAAGTTAAAAACTATATTATTATCACAATAATTAATTTATTGCACATTCCTTTATTTGTTACACTATTTGAAATGTTTATATTGTTTTTTGACATATTTGTTTTCGTGGAAAAAGTTTGGATAATGTTATAAATTTAATTTAAGTGTTTAAATAAATATGTTTGCATCATCATGTGCCTAGAATTGTAGAATTGTACGTATGTGGGTTGTTAATGACTATTGTGATTGAAATGATTTAGAATTGTAGAGTTGGGCACCATGAAACGGAAGCAGCGTTGGTGGATGTATGATAAATATGACAATGGGCGTAACTTGAGGCCCAAGTTCTTAAGGGGGGTTGATGAATTCATTGAATTTTGCAAAGCAAATCCTGAAAGCCCAGGTTTGGATGAAGTTAGATGCCCGTGTTCGAAATGCAAGAACAGACGTATGCATGACGCAGACACGGTTAAAGTGCATGTGTATAGGAAGGGATTTATACCTGATTACTACGATTGGTATTCTCATGGTGAAGAGTTACCTCGATCTGCACATGAGCCATCTAATCCATACCGTGAAATGATTTTCAATGCTCTTGGGAATAACCTAGAATCGTCCAATGTTGAAGAGCCTAGTGGAATGGACGAGGAGCCTAATCCTCAAGCAAAGGTGTTTCTTGACCTATTAAAGGCTTCTGAGGAACCGTTGTACGAAGGGAGCTCCATGTCCGTGTTGGAAATAGCATCTAGAATAGTATCTCTGAAGTGTGAGTACAATTTGCCACATAGGTGTGTTGATGCGTTTGCTTCATTAATGAAAGAAGCAATACCTAACAACAACAACATGAGTAACACATTTTACGATACGAAGAAGATCTTGGAGGGATTAGAGCTTCCCCACGAGAGGATTCATGCGTGCCCCAAAGGTTGTATGTTATTTTGGAGAACTGATGCACACTTGAACAGATGTAGAGTGTGCGATAGCGACAGATACAAAAGGACTTCTAAGGGGTCTTTAGTTCCAATGAAAGTTCTGATTTATTTCCCAATCACACCGAGATTGCAAAGGTTGTATGCAACAAAAAATGTTGCTCAAGAAATGACATGGCATGCCAAAAATCCAAGAGCCGAAGACAAAATGGCTCACCCTAGCGACAATGAAGCTTGGAAGCATTTGGATAGATCCTTTAACGAATTTGCATCTGAGCCTAGGAATGTTCGGCTCGGTTTGTGTACCGATGGGTTTGGTCCACATGGAAAGTTTGGGGGTCAGTATTCATGTTGGCCGGTCATCTGAACCCCGTACAACTTGCCGCTATCGATGTGCATGAAAAAACCCTTCATGTTCCTTTCGTTGCTCATTCCTGGTCCTAAAAATCCGAAGGGAAACTTGGATGTGTACATGCAACCCTTAATCGAGGAATTGAAACAATTATGGGATGTTGGAGCAACAAGTTATGATATTTCTAGGAAACAAAATTTCAATATGCGTGCTGCCATTCTTTGGACAATAAGTGATTTTCCTGCGTACGGTATGCTATCTGGCTGGGCTATTGCTGGGAAAAAGGCCTGTCCTTCTTTGTTTAGACAAATCTAAAGCTTTTTGGCTCGACCATGGGGGTAAAGTTTCTTGTTTTGATTGTCACCGTCAATTCCTACCCCTAGATCATCCTTTTCGTAACAACAAAGTAGCTTTTTGCAGAAATAAGGTTGAAAAAGGGTCTCCGCCACACATCATGTCTGGGGAAGAGTATTTGTCATGTGTTAAAGACTTGCCAAAGGCTACAGATGGGCCAGAAGCACTTAATACTTTGAAAAAGTTGAAAAAAGGGTGGTTCAAATAAAGCTGTCTTTGGGAGCTCCTATACTGGAAAACCCTCCATCTTCGTAACAACCTTGACGTCATGCACATTGAGAAAAACTTTTTCGACGAACTCATTCACACAATTATGGATGTGAAAAAATAGACATCAGACACTGTTGCATCCAGAAAAGACATTGCTAAAGTGTGTAAAAGGCCTCAACTTCATGTTACCAAGGATGCGAACGGAAAAGAAACTCCACCAAAAGCACCTTTCGCACTGGACATATCCCAAAGGAAAGTATTATGCAACTGGGTGAGAGATTTAAAATTTCCCGATGGTTATGCTTCAGACTTAACAAGATGTGTGGACATGCAGTCCGGTAAGCTGAATAATATGAAAAGTTATGACTGTCATGTCTTCATGGAAAGATTATTACCGATAGCATTAAAGGAGTTGCTTCCAGTTCATGTGTGGAAAGTTGTTACTGAGATCAGCCTCTTTTTTCGTGATTTGTGTTGTTCCACCATCACAGTAAGTGACATGGAAAGATTGGAAAAGAACATAGCCGAGATCCGTTGTAAACTTGAAAAGATTTTCCCACCATCATTCTTCAATTCCATGGAACACTTACCGGTTCACCTTCCACGCGAAGCTAGGCTATGTGGTCCCGTACAATACCATTGGATGTATCCCTTTGAAAGGTACCTTATCTTTCATTTTTATATATCCTTTTTTATTGTTCTTCGCAATTGTGTAACTCTTTTCATAACCACTTTATTAGGTTCCTTAATCATTTAAAACGCAAAATTGGTAACAAGGCTCGTGTGGAGGGTTCTATTTGTAATGCGTACTTGTGTGAAGAGATTGCAAACTTCTGTTCCAACTACTTTCAGCAAGGAGTGGATACTAAGACACGAGATTTAGGCCGTAATGTCAATGATGAAGTTGATAGGATGCTCGACGAAAATGTCCCAGAACTATTTAGAGTTGATTGTGGTCGGCCGTCAAATGCAGGTGGAACACGATTTTTAACTGAAGCATAACTTCAACGTGCACACCTATATGTGTTAGCAAATACATGCATCTTACAAGAGTTTGAGAAGTAAAACACTTGTTATTAATCATACTATTTACAAATTTAAATTTTATTTTAATTTAGACATTAGCAATTGTTATGATTGTAAGGGATTTCGAGGACCACATTCTTCAAATTCGACCTACTCTACGTGCAGAAGATGTGTGGGTGCAACATGAAGCAGAATACCTTGATTGGTTTAGATTGAAAGTGAGTTTGTTTGACTATTAAATCTCGCTTGATACAAAGCTATATCTAACATATGAATTATTTTAATAGGTTATTCAAGACAAACCAAATGATGATGTACTGTTTGCTTTAGCAATGGGTCCTTCGACATTAGTTCGCACTTGGAATGGATACTATGTTAATGGATACAATTTCCAAACACAAGGATCAAGCAAACAAAAGTCCACCATGAATTATGAAGTGTGTGTGTCTAATGACGGAGAGAGTGATTTTTTTGGGATTCTAGATGATGTTATAGAATTGAACTTTACTGGTACCCTTAGGCAATATAGCACTATTCTATTCAAGTGCAATTGGATGGACAATGTCAAGGGAATGAACATCGATCAATACAAGCTAGTTGAAGTCAACCACACCAAGAAATACCCCAAGTTTGATCCCTTTGTGCTATCATACCAGGTTAGCCAAGTATACTTCGCACCGTACCCAAGCTTGAAAAGAGATCGTGCTCAATGGTGGGCTGTGTTTAGGACAAAGGCAAGGTCTGTGATTGATGCTCCCGTTGACTTCGACTTCCTTCAGGAGACAAGTGTTAGGACTCCAACTCTTTCTGATCCAAATGATATTCCCGATTATGAAGAGGGTAATGATGTCGAGTGTGTTCAAGCAAATGATGACGATATTTTGTTCGAAGTCCCCTCAGGTGATGATGAAGAAGAGTCTAGTTTCGAGTCTGGAGATAGCGAGGATGATGACGATGAAGATGATGGTTTTTGGGATGACGATAGTGATGATGAACTAAGCGAGGATGGGAATTCACTTTGATTTGTTTTAGTATATCATAGCTTGTATTAAGAACACCATTTATATTAAAATTCGTGACTTTTGTAATGATATGTTGAAGATTACTTATAATTTTGTAATGATGCTAGACTTTTCTTCACTTTGATGGTAGACGATATTTTGTTATGATGGTAGACTAACGATTAATCATATCCACCATGATTTATAAATTTGTTGTTTTATATAGGTAATCATGTCTAATCCTAAGAGGCGCAGAGGTCGAGATGGCTTAGGTGGAAGCCAAGGTCGTGGGCATTTGATTCCCAGAGAGCTTTTTGAGTCACCAGGAGCTCCAGAAAGCCAGAACCTTGGCTCTGAGATGCAACGAGATGATTCACAGGCACATGACATTGGTGACCATGTACCGGAGACGCCGAGCAGCCATAGGGAGGAAGGTGAAGGGTCAAACTGTGCATCAAAAAGGGTTTTAAGCCCTACTGAATTGTGGTAAGTTTCTAAGTTAATATATGGTTCATAATATTCATATTAAATGATATTGACAATTTACGTGTTTGTTTTCAATTCAGGTTTGATGATAACAAGTTAGTGGGTCCATCACTGACATTTTCCAGGGTCATTTTCGAAAATCTTGGTTCAACTACAGTGAGGTTGACGATACCACAAAGACGCATTGGTGGAACTTATTCACGGTATGTATGAATCGAATTATGAAGAATTAAATTTATTATATTAGTTTATTAACAACTTGGTTTAATGTTTGATTAAAGGGTCTTTACGAATGGGCTCCCGAGTTAGATGGCCAAGTGAGGAAAGCATACAAGATGAAAGCTGCAAATCGTCTGAGAGACATGCGGTACTTGGGTGCTTAAGAAAGCTAAAGAAAGGCCAAAATGGTTGGGGGAAACCATCTACGAAGCAATGAAGAAGAAAAGTCAAGAGCCCACGTTCCTCGAAAAATCTGTTAAGGCAAAGAAAGAACCGAAGAGGTGGCTCCATGTCTAATCCAGTTGAGCCGTCACACTTTCAGGGTTCCATCTCGGCGGCACATGATGCTAGAAAGATGGTAAGAATGTTTCATATGTATTACTTAGTTTAAATTTCATGATTTTTTCTATATATGTAAAAAATAAAGCCTTTGTTCAACAATGTGTACAGGCAAAGAGTAGAGGAGGAGTACTCCCTACCGCCCCCGAGTTGTTCTTGAAGACTCATTTCAAAACTATTGCTGGAAAAGGAGAAATTGCAGCAAACAAGAAAGCAAAACAAATCTCGGTACATACCTTTAAACGTATATTTAAGGCATTATGGACTATTTTATTTGCAAAATGAATGAATTTTAATACTTTTAAGTTAGTTTGAATTATAAACACCTCAAACATCCTATATATACTTAGTTTAATGTGTTAGATTGTAGTTTTGATTGAAATTACCAGATATAGGCAAGTTAGAACCAAATATAGGTCATTTAGCTCATTTTAGGCCATATTGCTTGCAAATGCATGAATATGAGTAGTTTTAAGTTAGTTTGAGTCCTAAACACCTCAAACATCCTATAAATACTTAGTTCAATGTGTTAGATTGTAGTTTTGATTGAAATTACCAAATATAGGCAAGTTAGAACCAAATATAGGTCATTTAGCTCATTTTAGGCCATATTGCTTGAAAATGCATGAATATGAGTAGTTTTAATTAAACACCTCAAACATCCTATATATACTTAGTTCACTGTGTTAGATTGTAGTTTTGATTGAAATTACCAAATATAGGCAAGTTAGAACCAAATATAGGTCATTTAGCTCATTTTAGGCCATATTGCTTGAAAATGCATGAATATGAGTAGTTTTAAGTTAGTTTGAATCATAAACACCTCAAACATCCTATATATACTTAGTTTAATGTGTTAGATTGTAGTTTTGATTGAAATTACCAAATATAGGCAAGTTAGAAACAAATATAGGTCATTTAGCTCATTTTAGGCCATATTGCTTGAAAATGCATGAATATAAGTATTTTAAGTTAGTTTGAGTCATAAATACCTCAAACATCCTATATATACTTAGTTCATTGTGTTAGATTGTAGTTTTGATTGAAATTACCAAATATAGGCAAGTTAGAACCAAATATAGGTCATTTAGCTCATTTTAGGCCATATTGCTTGAAAATGCATGAATATGAGTACTTTTAAGTTAGTTTGAATCATAACACCTCAAACATCCTATATATACTTAGTTTAATGTGTTGGATTGTAGTTTTGATTGCAATTACCAAATATAGGCAAGTTAGAACCAAATATAGGTCATTTAGCTCATATTAGGCCATATTGCTTGAAAAAGCATGAATCGAGTAGTTTTAAGTTAGTTTGAGTTATTAACACCTCAAACATCCTATATATACTTAGTTTAATGTGTTAGATTGTAGTTTTGATTGAAATTACAAAATATAGGCAAGTTAGAACCAAATATAGGTCATTTAGCTCATTTTAGGCCATATTGCTTGCAAATGCATGAATATGAGTAGTTTTAAGTTAGTTTGAATCATAAACACCTCAAACATCCTATATATACTTAGTTTAATGTGTTAGATTGTATTTTGATTGAAATTACCTAATATAGGCAAGTTAAAACCAAATATAGGTCATTTAGCTCATTTTAGGCCATATTGCTTGCAAATGCATCAATATGAGTAGTTTTAAGTTAGTTTGAGTCATAAACACCTCAAACATCCTATATATACTTAGTTCAATGTGTTAGATTGTAGTTTTGATTGAAATTACCAAATATAGGCAAGTTAGAACCAAATATAGGTCATTTAGCTCATTTTAGGCCATATTGCTTGAAAATGCATGAATATCGTAGTTTTAAGTTAGTTTGAATCATAAACACCTCAAACATCCTATATATACTTAGTTTAATGTGTTAGATTGTAGTTTTGATTGAAATTACCAAATATAGGCAAGTTAGAACCAAAATAGGTCATTTAGCTCATTTTAGGCCATATTGCTTGAAAAATGCATGAATATGAGTAGTTTTAAGTTAGTTTGAGTTATAAACACCTCAAACATCCTATATATACTTAGTTTAATGTGTTAAATTGTAATTTTGATTGAACTTACAAAATATAGGCAAGTTAGAACCAAATATAGGTCATTTAGCTCATTTTAGGCCATATTGGTTGCAAATGCATGAATATGAATAGTTTTAAGTTAGTTTGAGTCATAAATACCTCAAACATCCTATATATACTTAGTTCAATGTGTTAGATTGTAGTTTTGATTGAAATTACAAAATATAGGGAAAGCTAGAACCAAATATAGGTCATTTAGCTCATTTTAGGCCATATTGCTTGAAAATGCATGAATATGAGTAGTTTTAAGTTAGTTTGAATCATAAACACCTCAAACATCCTATATATACTTATTTTAATGTGTTAGATTGTAGTTTTGATTGTAATTACCAAATATAGGCAAGTTAGAACCAAATATAGGTCATTTAGCTCATTTTAGGCCATATTGCTTGAAAATGCATGAATATGAGTAGTTTTAAGTTAGTTTGAATCATAAACACCTCAAACATCCTATATATACTTAGTTTAATGTGTTAGATTGTAGTTTTGATTGAAATTACCAAATATAGGCAAGTTAGAACCAAATATAAGTCATTTTTGCTAATTTTAGACCATATTGCTTGAAAATGCGTGAATATGAGTATATTATTTAACCAAATGCGGAGACGTATAACAAGAAGCTAGATGATTGTACCACTCAAGGGTCACAAACTAACCCCGATTTATTGTATTGGGGAGACAGATTGGTGGGAGGAATAGAGGAAAAGTGCGGGGGTTGGGTCGGGAGATCATTTCAGTACTACAACTCTTCATACGGGCGAGAGGAGATGGCTCTTCACAACCATATGAGTTGTGGATTTTTCTCGCCTAGAGGCGCAGGTGGAGGCCAAGGTCGCCGCACGGATGGAAGAAGTGGAGGCAAAGGTCGCAACACGACCTGGGAAGAGTCAACCAGGCCCTCACACGGGAAATGATGCGGAACATGTCTAATTTCGGCCACTTGTTCTCGAGTTGCAACACAGACCTTCCTCTCCACAACGCAGGACTGGCAGGATGACCTGTTTGGTGGTGGCAGCACTAATGCTACATAGACACCGCTGACGATGTAGTTTGTTTGGTTTTGGGCAACTAGATTACTAGCTTATAGTTTCTACATACTTAGTCTAACTTTATATATGCATTTAGTGTCTATATTTATGACATATATCTAGCTTTGTTTTTTAGATGTCTCGGTATATTTTTTTGGAACTCGACTTTTATTTGATTTTCGACAGGATTTATTTTGCGTACATATAATTAATCAAGGTAGTTTGTTTAATTATAGACATTTAGTGTCTATATTTCCCGATATTGGGATGTATTTTGTGTACATAAATCTAATCTATTTCATGTTTAAGTTGAATATTTCTTTACTTTAAAATATAGAATGCGATGGAGCGCACTTGGGAACATGTTTAATGTAGTATATTTCGGTGTTGCCAGTGCAGGTACAAGTTTAGGTTTAAGTATAATTTTGGAAAACATTATTATATTATTTAATATAATTAATAAAAACAACGACGGCTAAACTTGAACTAACGACGGCTAAACGGTCGTTGTACAAGAGATCAATGTTTGCCAAGGAAGTTTAAGGTAACGACGGCCATAAACAATCACGACGGTTTACGTGCCAAGCTCATGACCGTTCGTTTAGAGCCGTCGTTGATTTAACGTCTGTAAAACCATCGTTGAATCACCACGCCTAAAAACCGTTGGTATTATATATTTAACAACGACCAACGTAGCGGACGGTGTTGAGTGAAGAAAATCGTCGTTGAGGGGTCACCGACGCGCCAGACGGTCGTTGATTTCTAATTCAGCGACCAAACCGCGTCGGTCATTTAACGACCGTTAGCAGTCGGTGTTGTTTTTTATGACGGCTTAAAACCGTTCATGGATTGGGGCTTTTGCAATATCATGTATAAATTGAACTAAAGAAATGATAATTGCAACTATGACAAACAAGTTTAGAGTATAGTTGTGTCACGAGACATTACTAAATCGGGAATAACGACAAATATTCGACAAAGTGCACAAGTAACACATGTTCCAAGTTTTTAACACAACTCTTAGTTATGCAGTACAAATATGTCTAAGAAATAGCAAGGAAAATACACGAAGATCAATCTCGTTCTCTCGACCACCCGGTGTCAACTTGTAGACAATATCTTTCAAGCGATTTGCATCCCAATCAATCCAACGATGTTAGAGTTTTTTTGCGATGTGTTGCAAGATCCTAAGTTGTTGGAAAACATTTGCACACAATTAGTTGCTTTAATGGAGCAACAATGCATGAAAAACTATGCAAGGTTGGATAGGATTAACCATAGACATCCATTACCTCAAAGTATTTCTTGTTCGTCCTTTCTCCTTGTTATGTGCTTCCATGTATTTGATTACATGCATCCCACAATCATATCTAAAACAAAAGTAGGGAGACTTTTTAGAAAAACGCATAGCCATCTCCAAAAACAAATTGTAATAGAAAAGTTGAATTGTGAATGACGTACGCGTTTGACTGTCTTGGGAGTATTAACTGCTTGATTTCCCAACCTGGAAATGCTTTGAACCTTTTCAGCCTCGCGTCCGACTCTGTTTAAAACATAAGTGTGGACGGTTTCTAATTTGTGTCAAACGCGGCCATTATTTACATACACACAAAAACATCCAACCAACTGGACAATAGAAGACGAATGACGACATTTGGCATTATCGATCCTCTTTTGCGTGTTCATCAGGGTTGAATCAAGCATGTAACTTTTGGAGTCCTCGAAACAAACAACACACATGTTAAAATGATCCGGCTTCGGTATCCACAACGGAACCATGATCTACAATATATATACTATATTATTAGACTATTCCTCAAACCAAAAACAAATATTAGCGAACAATATAGGCAAATTACAATCACCTCTTTGCATTGGTTTGGATCATCCGGCAAGTATGATGTTTGCATGCGGGGTGAATCCGGCAAATATTTGGATCCACGCTTTCAATCATCCTTTTCATCCATTATCTTCAGTATTGAAAGAATTTAATAATATTAAATAGATTTTAATTTCATGACAAATTTGAACCATTATAAACAAGCACTCAAAGACATCGCAGAACTAACCCGAGTGCCGTCACGAAAAACTTATTTGCCTATTTATTATCTCTCGAATCCCCACCAAATCGATGATCTTAAATAAATCCCACATTCAATTTAAGAAGCAATGGGTTTTCAATCATCATTTATAAACATTCTTATATATTTAATTTAGTAATGAATTCCTTACTTGTTCCATCAATTCACACCCCTGGACTCCAAGGTCCATAGGTGTGTCCTATCCGCCGGAGAAACCACCGTGACTTCAACAACACCTGCTATTACAAAAGTAAAACACAAAATTAAAGGTTCAAGTTCACGTAAGTTTTGAAATGAAATCGCCAATGATCAATAAAATTGAATTAACTTCACCGACTCACC